>RJWT010038113.1:0-12932 GCA_004365215.1 Cuniculus paca
GAGGAGTAGTCAGAGTTTGAGTGACTGGAATAGACTGATAAAATGTGGTTGTTTACTTTAGGTTATGAAGAAACTGGGGTAGGTGGCACGAGATGAGACGCTTTAGCACATAACTAAGAGTATGAACTTGATAATGTGGAAATTGCATAGGGAAGTTTCTGACTAAAACAGAGCAGTCTTTTAATGATTGGTTTGACAGTAATATGTGTAATATACTTAGGGAAAATACATCATACGCAGTATTTGAACCTATGGTTTAGTTGGTTTAAGGGACTACAGAAGACCTCAAATTCTAAGCCTTATTCTTTAGCCTAGGCTGGGGAAAATATCCTAGTTTCTTTGCATTTGTGGGTGGTGCTAATGCATTGTACTGGATCTATTTTGGGGAATAGTGATATAAGCAAACACAAAGGTTAGTTGGATTTACTTAAAGAAACAATGTTAAATTAGGGCTTTATGTTCCTGTACAAGGGATTGATGTTTAAGAGATTTTCAATAGAAAAAATCACAAATCCCGTGATTTAGCTTACAAGTGTTAGCATTTATAAAGAATATGAAATCAGTTTAACAAAGTAGCACAGGTACCCATTATGTGAAGTTGAATTTAATGATAGTCTCTTAGTGATGGTTCTTAGATTTTTTAGTTCAGTTTTGGTAATTTTTCTTTTGATTACTATAGTAAAACCAAAGGTGAAGATGATAAGCTTTTGCCAGGTTTATGAAATTCTACAAGATTTAAAAAAATTATTTATAGGCATTTGTATTATATGGGATTGTATAAATCAGTGTTTTACTAGAGAAACATATAACACAAGATATGCAGGTATGTAAGAATTTACAAGATTGGCTTACAGTCACTGCCCACAGAGTTGGATGTGAAGGAGTGCAGAGGGTGTCTGCACACTACAGACCATCAATGCAGTGTCCTGTGTGGATCTGTACCGGGAGGCCAGTGATTCTGTGATGGAAGCCTGAAGAGTGTACTGGAAGCCAGGAGATGACCACAGTGAAGTCGAAGACTGGATGGAGCTCCTCAGAAGAAACAGAAGCAAATATATCCTTCCTCGTTTTCTATTTACACCATCTAGGCCAGGAGCCACCCTAGGATGGTCTTCCACCTTAAGAGTATAGAATTGCTAAGCTGATTTAGTTAAGATTTTCTTAACTAACCTTCTTAAACTGACACAATTAACCATTACAGTGATTGTTTGAGAAGTCTTTTCAAGGACTTGGTAATTGGAAGTCTTAGATTTTGGCTGTCTTACTATAAATGCCTTTGCAGCAAGGTTAGGAATTAGAAAATGAGTTACTAGAATTTATTTGGTTTTATTAGCAGAAAGATTTTGTTTTGTTTTTGCTTTTTTGGAACTTTCATCCTATAGGGATCAGTAGCTGATTTATCTTAAATCTTTGTTATAATTCGATTGCTTCTGAGAATAAAACTTATACTTTGCTCCCAGGACTCTTCTAATTTTTTTCCTTCCTTGGTGCCTCCTGCTGTGTCTATTCTATAGGATCCTTTTTCTCTTATCTCCAAATGTTATGCTTTTCTCCCTCTTAGATGGTCTTATTCAGTCCAGAGGTTTTAAATAACCATCTATATGTTTATAGCTCTATAATTATGTCTAGTCCTAGTTTCTTTGTTTTGCCAACTATTTGCTCTACTTTTTCCCTTGTATATACAATAGGTATCCATAGTAATTTATATACAGAACAAAACCTGTTTCTCTACTCTTGTGTTTCATCATCTTTTCTGGTTTTCACCTATATAGTATAAGGCATAACCATTCATATAATTGTTTAGGCCACAAATCTTTATAAAAAATTCATGACTCCCCCCTCCTTTCTTTTCACATCTAGTCCATCATTAGTTTATAAGTATATCCCCTAAAGTGTCATGAATTTATTTCTCTGTGCCCTGCGCACTGCCACTTTTGATATAGGGGTATGAAACTCCCAGTCTACTAGATACCGGTACGAGTTTGTGTTCTCTAAAATCGAAGAATGAATTTTAGGAATAACGTAGGTTAAGAGCAGAATATATTTATTGAGAGAAAGAAAACTTCTGTCTGGGAGAGAGACAGTAAGGATCCCAAGTGGGTTGCTGAAGACCGTCTTTTCTAGGGACTTTATGAGTAAAACCACAAGGTGAGACGGGTCTAAGGTGGGAAAAACATGGGAATTCGCAAGGTGGGTAGGCATGAGGTGGGACAGAACTATGGTCAACCAATAAGATTAATTGTTCAGGTAAAATTGACCAAACTGGGGACAAATGGGGAGCTGAGTCATGTAGCAAGTGGGCATACTTAAAGAGCAGTGACTCTGTAGGGGGTTGGGATGGTGGTTCCTGGCTTCCTCAAGGTGATCCATACCTATTTAGAATATCAATCCCTTATGTTTATCCTTAGGGTGTGTTTGCATTTGTTTTGCCTTTGTCTTGAGATCTGGCCCACGCAGAGGTGTCTGTCTCCTCCACAGTTGCAAGGTTTCTGGTCTGCACTGGCTCCTTTGAGGGCCCAGCCCTGTCTGACTGCTTATAATTTAACTAACTCAGCTGCCTGTAGCACTTAGATTGGAGCCACTGTCATCTCTTGACTGTACTACTACAGTGTTCTAGGCAGAATAGTTTGGCCAACTTGCAGACAGTTTATTGTGCAAATTATTTATTAGGATAAGTAGTCTGGGAATGGACAACTATGAAGACTCAGAATAGGGAAGCAAGATTGGGCCTTTGGAGATGGAGTGGTGCAGTGCTGTCCCAGTAAGTGTTAGTAGTTCCTTTGCGGGGAGTCCTGGAGCTAAGATGACCTGTCAGAATTGTTGACTTTTGATGGAAGAGATCAGGTCTACTCCCATTCCAGTCATACTACATTGAGGAAGACGTCATTGGGTGAAGTGACCCTCTAGCTGAGAGAATCCTTGAGAATACTGGCAGCTAAGAGCTTTCTCCTGGCAGCACAACTAGGGCAAGTGTATGTGTGTGGTGCTGGGGAGTAAACCCAGGGCATCAGGCATGCTAGGCAAGTGTTCTGCCATTGAGCTACATCTCCAGCCTCAAAGTCCTTTCTCGAAGGGAGATCCGGAATTTGAATCATTGTCCGCACTTTAGGCTACTGGCCTCTGCATCTTCATTTGAAGTGCAGCTTCTCCAACATTCTACAGTTGGATCTCATTCTGGAGGAATATTAGAAGAATGTTTATGGAATGAACTATAGCCTGTGCTTCTGTAGCTGATCCCAAGGTTGTGACTGTTACTCCTTGTTGCCTTCCTCTCTACCATGCATTCTAAGTCTGCCTTGTTTTCAGTTAGTACTTGTACCATTCTTGCTGTCTTAACTGGTCTCCATATCATTCTTAGACCAAAGCTGAAACACTTAAGTGTGTGTTTTCAGAATCTGTTGAAGAAATTGATTCTTGGAAGAGAATCACTTACGTGCCAAATGTTCTTCCCTGCCCCTGTTGTATAATAAGAGTCCTAATTCCTGATGGTGAGGGTCAGTTGCCCCTGCCAGAGATGGTCACTCTTGCCTTTTATTCGCTGGGTGTAGGCACTCAATGTGATCAGGGAGCCCTTCTAGTTATAGTTTATTCCTGGGGAAAAGGTACCCCACCCTGTGGTTGATGAAGACCTCTTTCACTATAGATCTTAGAGCTGAAGGAATAGCATGCAAAAAATATGAAGTCATGGTAAGCGGGGCCATTTCTGCTTTTACTCCTATTCTGGACTTACGTATTTTTCCTGTTGGGGTCATATCAGTTAAAGGTTTTTAATTCAGAGTGTGTACTGCATGTTGGAGAATAGTGCTGCATGTTTAAGAATATTGTCTCTGAACTAGTGATACAGCTGTGCCTTCAATGTAGATGTAGTTGTCCTGTTGTGTTAAAGTCCTCTATTATTTATCTTCTGCTTTGTTCTGTTATTGAGAGTGAGGTATTGAAGTTTGTTATTGTAGAATTGTTTATCTGTTTAGTATTGTTTATGGCCCATATAGTTTCATGGTCTCTCATTAAGTGCTTCAGTGTTTATAATTGTTTTATTTTCTTGCTGTATTAAAATTTTATTAGATGTGATGTCTCTCTTTGTCTCTTACAACCTTTTTGATTTGAAGTCTGTTTTGAAGACTGTATTAGTGTAATACCTGTATGAGTGAGTGTTTACTAGAGAAACAATTATAATACAAGATATACAAGTATATAGGAATTTACATGATTGGCTTACAATGGCCACCCACAGAGTTGGGTGGGGAAGAGTGTGCAGAGTCTGTCTACACAGTGGAGACTGAAGGATTCAGTAGAAGGTCTGGAGCTCACTGCCGTGTCCTGTGTGAGTCTGTATTAGGAGCCCAATGCATCTGTGATGGAAGACTCTTGGAGAAGAATCTACACTGGAGGCTGTGCTGGAAGCCAGAGGATGACGTCCAAGCTGAAGGTGAAGATTGGAGATCCTCAAGAGAAACAAACATCTGTCCTTCTTCATTTCCCCTGTATACCATCCAGGAGATAAGCCGCGCTAGAGTGGGTGTGGAATTGCTTAGCTGATTTAGTTCAGCTTCTTATTCAAGTTGACACTATCAGCCAACCTTCACAGTCCCCTTTTCTCTTTTGGTTACTGTTTGTGTGAAATATTTCTCATCCTTTCATTTCAGTGTATTTGTGTCCTTGGATTTAAAGTGTGCCTCTTGCAGGCAACATGTTTTATAATCCCTTCTGCCAATCTCTGTAGTTTAAAATACTTACATTGAGTTACTGATAAAGAGGAACTTGTATCATTTTGCTGTTTTATTTATGCAATATAGCCTTTTTTCATTTCTTGCATTAGTCTTTTGTGTGTTTTTTTGTGCTGCAGTAGATTTCTTTCTCATTTCCTTTTCAGTATTCTATAGCATTTTCTTTGTGATTACCATAGGGAATATGTTCAATATATCGTTACTACACTCTAACTTGAATTTATACCAGTTTGACCTCAGTAATTTATGAAACTGTGCTCTATTCCCCTGCCTTTTCCTGTTGATATCACAAAATTTCATTTTATGTTGTATGGCCCAGAACATAAGCTGATAAGTGAAATGCATTAGTCTCTTATATACAAAAGAAAATATAGACTTAGAAGCAAAGTTACAACAGTACTAGCTTTAAGACTAATATTTTTAACATTACTCTTAGAAAAAAAGTGTGGTTACATTAATGGGTCTTAAAATTGCCTATTTACCTTTATTAAGGTGTTTATTTTGTTGTGAGGCTTTCAGTTACTGTCTAGTGTGAATACAACTTTCGTTTAGATAGGAATATCTTAATTTCTCCCTCATTTTTGAGGGATGATTTTGATGGATATAGGACTTTTGGTTAACAGTGTTTACTTTTAGCACTTCGAATTTACTAGCCTCTGAAGTTTCTTATTAGAAACTTTCTGATAATCTTATATAGAGCAGTAGTGGCGAACTATGGGACATATGCCACAGCAGGGTGTTTGTATCATTGAAAGCTCTGAAAGGTTTGTTATCACTGTTACAGAGGATCTGTAGTATATGACAAGTCACTTCTTTCATGATGCTTTGTATTTCAAAAGTTTGATTATAATGTTTTTTTCATTGTTTTTGTTTGTTTGTTTCAGTATTGGGGATTGAACGTAGGGCTTTCATATTGAGCTATATATATCGCCAGCCTTTTTGTTATTTTGAGACAAGATCTTGCTAAGTTGCCCAGACTAGACCCCAACTTTTGATCCTCCTGTCTCAGAATTCCAGAGTGCTGGGAAGGCAGGGTTGTGCCACACACCCAATTTACTGGTTTTAATAATGGAGTTCTTTGATTTCGTCTTACTTAGAGTTTATTGACCTTTTGGGGTGCTAGTATTTTTGTCTTTTTTTCAGATTTCAGGAGCCTTCCCCTATTATTGTATCAAATATTTTCTTGACTCTTTCTCTCTTCTTAAGGAACTTCCACAATGTGTATGTAGGCCCACTTACTGGTGTTCCACAGGTCCCTTGGGCTCTGTTCACTTTTCTTCATTCTTTTGTTCTCAGTCTCAGTAATTTCCATTGTACTATCTCTGCATTCCCTGATTCATTCTTCTGTTTGCTCAAATCTGCCTTTGAATCTCCTTAATGAATTTTTAAATCTCAGTTGTACTTTTTAGCTCTAGAATTTGGTTTCCTTTACATTTTTTTAAAATCTCTTTATTCATACATAGTTCCATTTGTTTATACATTTTCTTGACTTTTCTCTAGACATCTTCGTTTCATTTGGCATCTTAAAGACAGTTTAAAGTCTTTGACAATTGTTTTAAAGTCTTTGACAATTGTTTTAAAGTATTTGACTTGTAGAACTGTCATCACATCTTTCAAAAAGTTATTTTTTGTTCTTTTTCCCTCTTTTTGCTCTTCAAGGTCTTATTTTCCTATTTCCTTTGTTGAAAACTACATTTAAATCTAATAACCTGACAACTTTGGGAATAAGATTCTTTTCCTTCAGCATGGTTTGCTAGTCTTTATGGTTTTCTTTTTGTTAATATATGTTAACATGTGCTTGCAGTACATGATAACATTAATTATAGGTAGTTGGTACATGTACATAACACTTTTTAATTCTTTTTTGTGTTCTCTGCCCCCCTCCCCAAGATATAAATAAATTAAAGAACACAATAAAAGGTAGATAAAATAGGACGGTGGATCTGTTAAGTATTTTTAATTGTAAGCTGTCAGGATCAGCTTGCATGTATATTTAAGGTCTTTTCTAACTGTACCTGTTCCCTGACATGCCTGTCACTTTATAATTTTCATTCTGTGTAGTTGCTTTTGATTGTCCTGCTTTTTAATACCTGTCTTCTGAAAGGAGAGAAAGAGAAAACTGTAGAAGGAATTAAGAAAAAATATGTTGTCAGCCTTTTAAATATTCGGAAAAATCACTTCATCTGAGGGAGGGGTTATGCAAAAATATGTATGCAACAACAACTGCCACCAGCCTTATACCTCTGTGATCAGAAGCACCAATCAGTGATTCCAATTGGCATTCACCAATTGCAGCCCAGATTCCTGATGCTTAGAGGACAAGATCCTTTTGTTCCTCCTGGCTCCTACTAGCTGTATGTGCAGGTTATTACTATCGTAAATGCACAGGCATCTATCACAGGGCTGAAGGTGGGGCCTGGTCAGCTGCTGACTGTGCCAAGAAATGAATTTGGCAGAAATTAACCACAGTTCCTTGTCCAGGCCTTCCCTTCGGAAATTACAAGCCTTCAGCAAAATATCTCAGTGTTCCAAAATAATGCCAGATTCTTGCAGTGGGATTGTTATCTAGGTAGGAAGATAATTTTTTTTTTGTTTTCTGCCCCACCATCTTCCCAGAATCCACTTTGCTTATAAAGTTTCTCTTCGCTTATAAAGTTTCAAGGATGCATAGCCATGCCCATTTGTTTATGTATTTTTCTATGACTGCATTAACAGAGACTGTTGTCTACATCCCTAAAGTATTTGCTATCTAGCCCTTTAAGAAAAAAAAAGTTAATCTGTGCTTTATATACCATTTATATCTTTATATAAGTGTGGTATTAATTTTTGCCATTACATTTGATTAACTGCCTTGACTAGACAGGGACAGTATCAGAGACTTTTACTTGGGTTTCCTCAATGTAATAGCTCTTATCCTATTTAACAAAGAATTGGTGTTGAAGTAGAATCACCTAATAAGTGTGTCTGTTCAGCTGTACATTCATGTAGTGGGAAAATGGCAGCTAGGTGTATTCATGGACCTTTTGGACCAAAGAACTGCTTGACTGTGGCTTATTACTTAGCCCCCAAGTAACCTCACTCTGACAAGGTCCAAAATACTTTGGTCTATCACGTATTAATCTCAGGGCCCTGAATCTAGAATACCTCAAAATATTTGAGTATTCTCCATCCTCTAGTGTATTATAGTAAATGAGTGGAGCTTTTAGAAGAAGGAATAGTGCTTGATTCAACAGCACATATGACGAAAATTGAAAAAAGGAATAAAGCAGTCATTACTGTGCATGTATTTGTCAGCATATTGCAGGGTTTTGCCTTGTGGGAATCTGGTCTTTACTTCAGTCAGTAATGGGGAATATATTGTATAACATCCTATAACATTTTGGTACATGCTCTGGACATTATTTCTTGACCATGTCTACACCTTTTCTTCTTTCACTCATTTCTGTTGTCACACTGGCCTCTTTCCATTTCTTGCTTACCCTGTATATGAATCATTTCTCTTCCTGATGGTTTCTTTATTAGCTACATACAGGTCCTTGCTCAAAATATATTTTCTTAGAAGGGACTTTTCTCATCATTTCTATCAAAAATAATCCCAGTTTTACACATCACTTTGGATCTGTTTTAGTTCTCTTTATAGTTCTTATAGCCTTAACATTTTCCTGCTCATTTGTTTGTCATTCTCCACAAGATTGAGAGAAACAAATTTTTCCTCCTTGTCTGTTTCTTGGGTATTCAGAATACTCTCTAGTATGTAGTAGGCTATAGAACAAAGGCATACTTTACATTGAGAGAATTGTACATATTTTCATGTAAAAATGCTTGCTTTTTACTGTAATGTTTGTTGATTTATCAGTTTTTTGGTTGCACGTCATTTAATAAATCCGATACATTAAAATTGATGAACAATATAACATGTTTAATTGAAAACAGTACAGGGGAACCTTGTTGAATGTACGTTTGTATTCTTAGTGCCCACTATGGTACCCAGAACATTGTAGGTGCTCAGTAAACATTTGAGTTGATGAACAATTCCTTTCTACACCTTTAACTGCCCTATTGTGAATTAACAGCTGAGCAGTGTTGATGCTAAAGTTTGTGCATGCATTTTAAATTTTATATATTATACATTGTCACATTCTTTGTATTTCTTTTTCCTATTAGTCTGAGTTTCTTGAGGATGTAGTCTGGGTTTTATAAATTTTTTTATCCAAAGTCTAACAGAGATTTGGCATTAGAAACTTTTTGGTTCAATGAATGCTTATCAATGAAAAAAATATTTTTAAGGTATAATTAAAAATGGAAAAATTTTACACATACAAAAATTCAAATTGGAATCACTAGGAAATGTTCCCATCTCGTTACATATTATGTTGGCAGCAAAGTACTGTGTAGTATTTGCCTGAAAGAGGTGGTATGGAAAGCATATACACTAGTGCAGAATAGCCCAAAATATTTGCTGTAATGAATAGTAAACATTTGAATGTTTACTATTTTTAATTGGTCCTTCTACTCTAAAATCCTTTTTAAAGAATTATTACTTTATTCTGAGAAAATTTAGTATCCTTTTTTGCAGTACTGTATGTCCGCGTTTTTTTCTCATTTCATTAAATGTCATTTTACATGACTTTAATAGGAATAGTTTTTTTTTTTTATTTTAAAGAGGATAAAAACCAAGGAAAATAAAACAGAATAAAACCAATCAGAACAAACCAGAGTAAGTGACACAGGACTTCACAACATTACAAAATCAACAATAGTTACCATAATGCCTTTTGTTGTCTTCAAAATAGCTGCAGATACCTTCAGACACAGTAAAAATCAAACAGAACAGAATAGAATAGAAACAATAAAAACAAAACAATGGATACAATAAAAAGACCACAAAACAAGACAACAGTAAATTAAAGATGGCTACCGTATATATCTTACTATCTTTGAAATAGCTGCTAATGCCACTAAGGCAGGTATAACATAATCAAACAAAGCAAAAGAGAATAAAACCCATCCCAACAAAACAATAAACAGTATAGGACTTCAGAATGAGACAATAGGGAATCAACAATGGCTACCCCCCTCAGAAGGAGATCCCCCTAGATGCCATGTTGTGTACTGCTTTTTTCTGAGTAGATGATCAGACCACGGGCCCTAGACCTACAAGGTCAGTGAAACACCAGTGCACCACAGGCATCCAATTGCCCTTCACCTTAATAGCTATTATCAGAGCCTGTGTTTCCCTGGATCAACCGGTCGCTTGGGGGAAGGGGTTGGCACTTCTTGTTTGCCAGCCCACAAGCTGGAAGGAGCTGGGATCTAGCTTTCCCCCTGCCAGCAGCGGCTCATGGGGAAAGCCTTGGCTCTGGATGTTGCGGTCTGGCAGCGGCCCGCACATGGCACTGGTTCTGGCAGGACGGGGCTGGGCTAGTTCTCTCTCCCCACAGTCAGAGATGGTGCTGACTCACAGGGAAAGGAATATCGTTTTTATCCTACTAGTCTGCCATAATTTGTCCATCTTGGTTTTATTGAATAGGAAAATGTTACAGTATTACATATAATGTACAATGAACACTTTTATTAGTCACTTTCCTGTCACTGGGGCAGAATACAGGACCTAGAGAGGTTTATGTGGCTCACAGTTTCCAGTGAGTTCAGTCCAAATTCAGCAGGCTCCAAGGCCAAAAAGATGTGGTGGCAGAGCCCAGCAAACAGCTGCTAGCCCCATGGCAGGCAGGAGAGAGAGAATGAAGGAGCTGGGGTAAGAAGATACCCTTCCAGGTCATGCTCCCCAGTGACCTCCTCCAGCCAGATTCTACCTCCCAAGAGCACATGCAGCTACATCACTGAACTCCCTGATAAGTACTGTATGGCCCTCACCGATCCAGTCACCCCCAACCATACAAGACTACTGGGAAACATTTTAGATACAAGCCATAACGATTCTACAAAAGTTGTTGTGTTTATATATGCTTTTCCTTTAGAATGTAAAAAGTAGAATTACTGGGTTAGAGTGAGCATTTGTAGTATGGTTGATGTTACAGAATCCAGTTGTCCTCCAAAAAGATTGTATCTGTTGAATTTCTAACAATAATGATAAGTGCACATTTTAGTTCAACTTTTCCTGCATTGCATATTATAATTTTAAAAATATTTCTCAGTTCATGAGTTTAAAAAAAGTGGTAATTGAACTTATTTGAAGCTAGCAAGGCTGTACATTCACATGTTTTGGGGACATTTTGTATTTATAAATTGCATGTTTGTGTCTTTTGCTTTTTTCTGTTTGGTTCTTCCAACAGGTCATAAATGTGGTTCTGGTATTCTAATTCCTGTTTTTCATTAAGTATTTTGTTTTATTTATGGGTTTTTTAATCTGATAAAAACCTTGTATATTTTAATAATCTAGACATTCAGATAATTAGTACCTTATTTGCACTTTTAGTACTCATAATGGGCTCTGTTTTATCTTTGTAACTCCTACTGTTTCTTCTGTGAAACCCCGTTAAAGTGCATTTATTCTGTAAAGTAGGAGCCTTTTGTGGCAGATGAATACATTGAACGTCTGGTGTGGAGAACCCCAGGAGGAGGCTCCAGAGGTGGACCTGAAGCTTTTGATCCTAAAAGGTAAGATAAAAATGTGTTGTGTTTTTTGTATCCCCAATCTAGTATACTAAAAAAATTGTGTTTTTATAGATCTGACTAGTATTGGGATTCCTTTCAAAATTCATGTAAAGGGATTTTAACTAATGGTCAAAAAAAGATGTGTGTATTAGTAGAGCACCCAAAGTTTGAATTTTTTTTCTTTTCTATTCCATTTATTTTAGAGAAGCACTTTAATTGGTATACATCTTATCGAGAATAAAAATTTAGTATTTTCTCCAAAATCGAAAGGGTTAGTTATACTTTTGAAATAAAAACTTGTTAAATATGTGCTTCTAAGTGTAATAGACAGAAATTGGGGGAACAGAGGCAGTGATCTGTAGCACGCACAATATTTTTATGTTGCACATTTGTCTTGTTGGCTGTTTAAAAAAGCTATAAAATGTGTTTGTATTCTGGCGGCTTAATGGGTATTCTGGGTGAGGTTTTCATTTACCTCAAAAATGATCCATTGAGAAGTCAAGCAATACTGGCCAAAAATCCATGTAATGGTTTTTTGAAAGCTGTGTGGCTTAAGCAAAGTGAAGAATAAATTGTGACGTTACAGGAAGACTTGGGAAACTCCTAACAAAATACTATAGAGAAAACTGATATGATCTTCCATATCTCAAAGAACTGTTATTAAGGCTTTCCTTATAGGTGAATTGGCTAGTTCCTTATAGATTGCTATATAATCTAACTTTTCTCTATTAGATTATTAGAAGAATTTGTAACTCATATTCAAGAGCTACAGTTAATGGATGAAAAGATTCAAAGAAAAGTGGAGAAATTAGAGCAACAATGTCAGAAGGAAGCCAAGGAATTTGCCAAGAAGGTACAAGAGCTTCAGAAAAGCAATCAGGTAAACATTTAGCTAAGCAGTAAGTAGTTTATATTCATTTTCTTCTTTCCAACTGTAAGCTCTTTAAAAAGTCAAGTCGCATTACTGTCACTACTGAGGTTTCTCTCTTCGTTTTGATCCCGTGGAATAAACGCATTGTTACCCTGGGGTCTTGGCATTGGCTTGTTATTGAGTGTTGGTTTGGCAATCACAATGCAGCCTTTTCAGGATGAGGTGGTGTCATGTTTAGTGTGGTCCTTGTTCCTCTTCTAATAATGTAAACTTTCAACAATAGTCTATGACAGACTTGGACTTTTAGGGACTCTATTAGAATGGATGTTCAGGTCATACTTGCATTACTTTTAATCCTACACAGTAATAGCAGACTTTGATCAAATTTTTCCCCAGAGAAACCTGATCTTGGAAATTTCACAAAAGTCTTGAAATATTTGCTTCAGTGAGAATTCAAGTGCAACTGTCAGGAAAGTGGATGCAGAACTCTTCCTCAGTCCATTGTGGAGTAAAACCAAACCAGTAGACTGGCCCTAGCTTTATAGTCACTCTTAAACCCTAGAATTCATCTGGAATTGCTGAAACCCTTTCACAGGCTGACCTAATGTGGAATGTGATTGCTGTCAGTCATTGGTGGTGAATTTACAGCACTCTCATAGCAGGCTGTTTGTATTATTGAAAACTAAAAGGTTAGCAGCCATCCCATGGATCTAAGTGTC
>RJWT010038114.1:0-12931 GCA_004365215.1 Cuniculus paca
CCCATGCTTCTGCACTGAGCTGGGTACCAGTGCACAAGGGCTCTTGGAGTTTGCACAGGAGCAGAGCCAGCTGGGGCCTGTGGATCTAAGCTGGTTAGCAATCTATGTGATGTTGTCTGGAATGTGCTTGGGAGGGGGATTCAGTCCAAGCAACTTCCATGGGTCCACCCACAACCTGGAGCTGCTGGAAGAAGCCGACAGCATTCCTGGCTCTGGGCTTATCCTGCCCAACTCCAAAATGGCTCCTGGCCAATCACTCTTTCCTGTGGAGGACTGAGTCCCCTGCACTCACCACCAGCCAGCACAGACCTCCATGTCTGCCCCTGTTTCACCACTGTGCCTCTCTGTAGAGACCTCTGGGGTCACCACCACCACTGCCACTGTGACCGTGTGTCCCCAGGTGCAACAGCTCCTCTTGCAGGGTGAGTCTGGCTCCAGGCTAAGGCACTGCCAGCTACCACCTTCTTCTTCATTTAAGTTTTTCTTTTTACTCTCTCTGTGGGCTTCAATTCACATTTTAGATTCTTCCTGGGTCCACAGGACCCACTTTCTTCCTTCTTGTCCCCCCCATGATGTTATATTCCAGCATCTGCACTGTTTCTCTCAGAGAGACTGTTTACTCTGCTGCTTACTGTTCCACCATCTTTCTGGAAGTCTGGCTTCTGGGTTTTTAAAAAAATTAGGAGGCACACTAACATAGAGATGACTGAAAAATATATATATACATATTCACATATTGGCGTATGTATGCATGATTCATCTTGTAACTTGTGGTTGACATTTTCCAAAGAGAGTCACTATTAATTCCTTTCCTCTTGGAATGTACATGCTTTTACCTCCTTCAAAAATCCTGGTTGATATTCCTTCCTTTTAAATCTGAAATAACTCACTGACTTGTTTTGACCAACACAATAAGGCAGAGGTGTACTATGACAAATCCAAACCAACCTTTGACAAACTTAGCAGCTTCCACACTGTACCTTGAACAAAATTTGGGCTAAAGACTAATAAGAAGATGCCATGCAGAGAGAGGAAGAGTGGATAAAGATGTACTGAGATGTTCCACATGTGAGTGATGCTTTCCACCTTCCAATCCAACTAAGCCCTTAGAGGAAGCATGACTAGTGATTGACCCTAGCTGATACCACTCTGACCTAAATAGCTACTCACAATCTCTTCCTGAATTCTTAACCTTCAATATTGTTAGAAATAATCTCTTGTTTTAAAATTCTCTTCTTTGAGCCAAATACACTCATAAATAACTAAAATCACCCTAACAGTCTGCAACATTTATTATCTATTCAGTATATTGTGTGGTCAAAATCCCAGATAACTATGTTCTACTTTGCTTTGTATTTTTATGATTTTAAAGAGAATAAAACAAAACAAGAGTAAAATAGAACAAAGCAGATCAGAACAGAACAATGCAAGCAATACAGGACTTCAAAACAAGACAACAGGAAATCAACAATGGCTACCATAGTGCCTCTTGTTTTCTTCAAAATAGTTGTTCATACCTTCACACTCAATAAATTCAAACAAAACAAAATAATATAAAAGCCATCAAAACAGAAGAATGAAAGCATTACAGGCCTTCAAACCAGACAATAATAAATCAACAATAGCTACCATAATGTCCCTTGTTTTCTTGAAGATAACTATACAAAATAACAACGTTTGTAATGTTTCTACCACCTTGTTTTGAAAGCCTGTATTGTTATTGTTTGGGCTGTTATTGTTATTTATTTGTCAGCTTATATTTTAAATTATATCAGTGTCTGCTTTAAATTATTAGGAAAATATTGTTGATGGCATAAATCTTACAACGATTAACAGTTGGAGAGGGCTTACATTTAATCATCACAGCAAACCAGTGAATACCTCCTAATTTTACTGTAATTTTCCAGGTAGAAGAATTTTCTAATTTGTCCATTACTGCATGGTGAGAAGAAAACAGAGTTGGGATCTGAACTTAGGCAACCTTGAGTCCTTTGTTTAAACTTTTCTTTTTATTATTATGATGTTGTAAATTTTCACTGATTTTTTTTGTTGCTACAACTTAATCTATGTTCTGTCTTTTGTAAAGTCATCAAATTTCTAAATTCACCAAGGATTCTTTTTACTATTTTCTATCATGACTGCCTTATTTTTTATTTCCATTGTCAGACATATATATATATATATATATAATATAATTTTAATTTAATTTAATTTAATTTATTTATTTATTTTGCAGTCCCAGGGATTGAACTCACAACCTCACGCTTGCCAGGCAGGTGCTTATGCCACTGAGCTAAATCCCTGGCCCTATCATAAGATATATTTTGATTATGCCTAAAAGGTCTAAAATTAAATTCTAAATAAAATTTCAACAGTCAAACCAGAAATCCTCCCCATTTGGATTCATGTTTATTTTTCTGACTTAAATTTTTCACGTAAATATCACTTTCACCCCCTGTCAATCTATTTGATAGTTCTTAAGGTCCTCTTTTACTGATAGCACCCAACATATAGACTTTAGACACTTACCAAGGAGTAAAATCTTGATGTTATTTAATTCTTAATAACTTTCAAAACTTGGCTTACATAAGCAATAGATATGCAAAATTTGGGAGAATATATAGCATACCCATGCATCTTAGTTTTCAAATACAGAATTTGAAAACTGCTAACCAAATCTAGTTTTCATTCTATATCTGATTTATTTATTGTTTTGAAAATTCTATTTAGATCTTTTTGGTGTGGACATAGTTGCACAGATATTTTATTCCTGCTTGTCTTGCACTAATTTCCCTAATTTGCCTGAGATGTGAGTGAATTTCATTTTATGGCCTTTATTTTAAAATCTATCATTTTGTGAAGTGAGACATAGAAAGCTATCATATAGAGAGAGCACATAAAATCGATGCTTCTACTGAAGTGATTTTACTGATTTTAACTATGGAATGAGGCTATCAAACTATATTGAATAACATATTAAAACCAGTTCCATAATATGCAACACTGCATTTACTCAAGTATGTTGTTGATTATAAAATGTGCTATCATCTCTACAAAACTTTAAAGAAAAAATTTATCTTGCGGTTTACTGAAAGAATTATCTTTTCTTGTAAACTTTTGCCTATACAATGGGTGCTATAACTTGTGTTACTGATTTTATTTTTTTCTGCCACTCCTAAGAGAATTTAGAACTTGAGCAAGTACATGGGGTGTTAATGCCTAGAATTTGTATGTGCAACACTGTCTTTCTTTTCTCTTGATTTTTTGCAGTTATTTACTCTTAGTGTCATTTTCTTTATTGTAAATGCATTTTACTGTGCATTATTCATGCAGTTATGTAAATCTTTCTAAATCTTATTTAGGTATAGTAAAATGCCCTCATAAATATATATATATATATATGTATATATATATATATATTGCTCCCATTGCATATTATGGATTCAATCTTCCTATGCTTTTGAGTTAATATCCTATTTTTATATATTCATACCTTGAAATATTGGACCTCACTTTTCCATTAGGATTAAGAATCTGCTACTCAGATTGGGAAAAACTATAAACAGATTGCCTATCAAATTTAATTGTTAGATGCTTCTTTATATTTGAAAGTACTACAAACAGCAATAACAAGGGAATTTAAGTCAGAACAAATAATTTGAGTTGGTAATGTAGCCTGAAGTTTTTTCATCTTTCTTTTCTGATCCCAGGTATCTGTGATGGCCTAAATGGAAATCTTTGTGATTACTTATCTCTGTAAATTCTTCCTTCAATATTAGTTTTTGTGACTTTTGAAGTTACCAATGCCTTTATAAAATATATATAATCCCATTAGGTCTGTGGACATAGATGATTTTGATTAAACTCAACAAATAAATGAGTTCTTGGCCAATGAGTTAGTTCAGTAAAATTACTAACTCCAAGCACTCTATTTTATTCTTTCCCCACTAACGTGATCTACAGACTCAATTGGCTAGACCCATAAGTAGATTTTCCAATTGACAATATATGAGCAATAAGGTGAAGTTCTGTTTCGTATGTATCATACCTTTGGCTGCTTTTCTTACTGTGAACACAGATAACAGTAAAATTAATCAATACCTTTATATCCTAAAGAAAAACAAATATAAGCCCAACGCAACATATTTCAGGGCCTAGAATAGTTTCACATTCCAAAAATATGTACAGCACTTTATACAAGTACACAGAAATTGTAAACACGGTGTCATGGAATCTACCTGAGTGATTGATTATGTGGGCCCAAGTTCTTGTTTCCCAAAAAAGAAAAATCAATGGTTTTCTCTGGCTTTCAGTGATATTAAAATGAATAGCTAGATAAATCCAGAGTTTAAGCCCTGAGAAATTCTAGACACTGGGTCTAGTGCAGGAGATAACAAAGTTTAGGCATATACAATATTTAGGGAGTTAAAGCTTAACATCAGAGAAAATAAACAACAGAGCATAGTAAAAATGGGATAAATGCTAAAATTATGAGAGATTTAAATATTATTGAAATAAGAATAAACAGCACAGAAAGGTTCACCTGTGTCATCACTGTGCTATCAGAGGACATTTTAGAAAAGGGTGACCCTGGAGATGTATCCTGAATGCAGTGAAGTGGGTGTGTGAGAATAAATGAAGTGAATGTCCCAGCAGGAAGAGAGCCTGGCACAAATCACATCAGTGCAAGTAGGTGTCACACGGTGAAGACTTGCCAGCAGATCTGTATGGCTGCAAAGGCCACAGGCATCCTCTTAGGAGGATAAGACAAGGAACTTCTGATTGATTGTGTGAGTCTGGGCAAGTTACCCAGTGACTCTGGGTCATTATTTCCTGAACTTAAATTTGTGGTATTACTTAATGCCTACCTGGCGTCATCATTTCCAGAGCAGGAGAAGAAACTTAAAGACAGGCAGCAAACAGGAAGAACTTGTTCCAATGTGATGAAAAGGTCAAAACTTAAACGCTGAAGCAGTGGTGAATTTGTAAGCACTGTACAGTTTTGGTGTGCTTGAAATCATTCCTATGGTAGCATGAAGATAGATACAGGGAAGGAAGTGGATAAAGGGCAATGCCAGTGCAGTTATCAACCCCTAAACTAATCAGGACTTCACTTGGGCAATAGAAGGGGAACAAACTTATTTGAGAGGATCCTACATGGTAAAAACATTTGAGAGAGAGATGAAAAAAGATGAACTAAGGAAAAACTTATCAGCATCATTGACTTATGGGATACAGCAGGCAGTAGTACAGTTACGTAAGACAAGAGAAACCAGAGAAGGAACATCTTTGTGAGAAGGAAATTAAGACAGAAATCCTGAGTATGTTACAGGACGTATTTCATGAATACAGAATTTAGAAGATAGGCCCTATGTTAGGCAAAGGAATAGTGAGGCTAAAATTATTTAGAAGTTAATATAAAGTGAAAATAGGAGAAAGCAAAGGGCAACAAAACATTAACAAGTTGACAGGAGTGGCAATTTAAAAAGGAGAAAACCAGGAAATGCATCATAGAAACAAAGGAAAGAGAAACTTTCAAGAAAAGGTCATTGCCTGCATCTTAATGCTGAGAAATGTCCAGGAAGAAAGAGTTCAAAATATATAGTATATAGTTTTATGGGGATTCCTGACAGTGTTTCTAGAGCAATTACAGTGGGATAGTAGATGCAGAACCTGGTTCAGTGCAAATTCATTCTGAACACACTATATCTACACTAGATCACTAATATAGTAAAATATAGAACATAATAATTATAATTATTCCAGAGTCTTGGCTGAGAAGAAAAAGAGATAAAAGTTAGAAATCTCATAAGGTAATGAAGTTTTATATGATGAAGACATAAACTAATGTATATCATGATGACCAAGAACAAAAAGAAATACAGCAAGTAGAAAGAAAATTAATGCACCATGAACCAATAGGAAATGAGATGATAAGATCCAGGGCACTGGCTAATGGATTAACTATAGACAACAGGAATGAGATCCTGCCAAGGAGAAACAAGCAGTAAAGACGGGACATATGCACATAAACTTATAGATGGGGTGCCAGAAGTTAAAGAAATACATATTGTTAGATGATAAAGCTATAGGATAATTATGCCTTTGTCTTATTTTGATGTACCTTTGTCGTATTTTGCATTGTAACAGTCTTCATCAAGTTTCTTTGATTTGTATCTACAATAGTTTCAAAAAGCAATGAGAAACTTACCACTTACCCACACTCTTCAAGACTCACTAACATAAAATCCTACACCTTTTAAATGGCTTTTGAGACATTTAGTGAAAATTCAAATGCAGTTCTTTACCTCCACATTTACTATGGTAATTAAAAAGGTGCAATTTGTTATATTTCAAAATTGAAAGTAATTTTTACATTTCACACGAAATTGGAAGACAACATCATGTGACAAAATTGCAATGAGTTATATTCTTTGATCTTCTAGTTTTCAGGATATATTACATTTTGAGATATATTACAGCTGCAACTTAGATAATTTTTAAAAAGTAGGTTATCAATTATAGAAAGATGAACCATGGTTTTAAAACAAACACACATAGAAAACAAATAAGCTACAGCAAGGGAAAATGTTTGCATTTATACAAATACTATACCCAATGAGTTCTGCAGAGGATCTATGGTATAAAAGCTCTAAAAACTTTTAATCTTTTCTTATATTTGGTAGAACTGAGGAAAAGAAGAGAAATAGAATCACATTTACACAATTATTGTGCTTACTGGTCAGCAGAGAGTATCTGAAAAAAGTAAACTGCATCTCATACTTTCATGTGACATAGGGTAAATATTAAACATGCTTCTCAGTTCAGGAGGAAAAGTGATTTTAGTGCCATCCTTCTCATAAGATCTATTACTCTATGTCCATATATTCCTCAGAAGGTGTTTCCGACATGGGAACAAGAGCATTCTCCACTGAGAAGAGAGCTCACATTTGCAAGCCAGAAACATAAATATGTAACTTTAACAAGTTGCCTAATAATTTAGTGCCTTTATTTTCTTATCTGCAATTGCAGATAGTGGTTAATACCTACCTTGTATCATTATTGCTGAGATTAAAAATGTAGAGTGTATAGTGTTGAACACAGATATGTCACATGATAAAAGCTCAATAAATGGTTGTTGGGGGCAGGGGATTTAGCTCAGTAGCACAGCGCCTACCTGGCAAGTGTGAGATCCTGAGTTCAATTCCCAGTACTAATAAATAAATAAATAGTTCTTAATGATTACTAAGAATAAGTCTGTGGGATTACAGACAATTGTGGAAGCATTAAATAAAAGAGAATTCTTTGTTGATTACTTGATGTCCCAAAAAGTGATTACAGAATTCCAGGGACTTCTAACAGACATGTCAGAATAACACTCCTTGATTGAAAGGTTACCATTAAAGTTATATGTTATAAATATTCCTATTAAGTTACTTCAAAAGAAATCATCATTTTTATCAATACCTGAATTTTCAAATATGTATCTTTTGTGTGAACTCAGTTTCCTTGATGATCCTGAAACATAAATGATACATACTTTTTCAAATCATATGTATTTTAAATATCCAAATTCAAGTAGTTCTCACTTTCCTCAATCTGACAAATATCCACTCAATTACCACAGTTTAGTTAAATGATTTCACTCTCTAAAGAAAATGGCCCTGCTTTTAGTTACCATGATACCTAAGCTATGATTAATTGCATGAAGTGCTTTGCTGCTATAAATGATTATAGATGATCAATGTTCTTAACGATTAATGACAAATTATACCACTTCTTTAAAACTCCGCCAGTGATGGGTCATGGCACATCAGTTACTCACTTCATCCTCAGACACCAGCGTTTTTGTGTTGTCTCCTTATTGTTTATTTATAAGCCCATATGATCTCTCACAAAAAAGGATAATCAAAATGAGGGGTTAGCCAAAAAAGATAAAAGAATATCAAAGAAACAAAAAGTGATAAACACTGAATAAGGACTGCTAAGTGAGTGAAAACGGTGTGACCAAAGAAACAGGCAACCATTAGGATAGGAGTTACACTACTAGTAATAAGACCGTAAATATACAACTAGAGACCCAAAGGCAAACTTTATAGACGTAAATGAAGACTGCAATTATGAAAGGATGATGCCCAAGGGACAACTTGGAGCTATTTCTTGGTATTAGAAGTGCAAAGAATAAAGTGTTGGAAACTGATGCAAACTTAACAAAGAGTATGAAAATTTGTCAAGACATAACAACAAAATCTCACTTTATATTGTCATTAATCTTATAAGAAGAAGGTAAACCTTGTTCAAGCTGCTTGCTATGAATTTTTGCAAAAGATCAAAATGTTTTTAATTCTAAATATTTGTAGTATATTAAAGTGTACTAAAGAGATGTTAATTTTATTAGCTTATTAGTTTTTTCATTTTCCTACACTATTTTTTTTTTTTTTTTTTTTGGCACGAGTGATCAAACTCACCACCTTGTGATTGCCAGGCAGGCGCTTAGGCCACTGAGCTAAATCCCTGGCCCTCCTACACATTTTTACCTCACAGTGATTTTAACTTTTGACAACATTCTATAATATTCCCATTGAGTGTTGAGATTGTTTTGTGCATTTTCAGCCTACCAGCTCGCAGACTTTGACTACCGTGCAAAGCAAGAACTACTGTACTTCACTGGTTAAATGTGGTGCGATACCTCTTTGTATAGCCTGCATTTTATGAAGTGTTTTCAAATATATGGTAAAGTGTGAAACATTTCCTTAACACTTGTTTATAGTTAGAGTACTCATTAACCATAAATTCTGCACACGAGTAAAGAGATCAGAGATAATAGATTATACACCGTAAGCCAGAAAGCGAAAGGTACTGACATATGTATGCCAGCTCTACTTCTCACTAGTTGCATGATCACGTCCAAATTATTTCAGACTAATCAGTTCTGCTAATCGACACATCGAAGGCTGGCAAAGACATATTACTGCATCATTTTGAAAAGTAATTTAATCTCTGTAAACATTTTTTTCATGAAAAAATAAAGAAAATGCATCCGTGTGGCATGGTTGATGAAAGGACTGATCACGTATAGTACTTAAGGGCTAGCATTTGATAAATGTGAGTCATTGGATCCTTCCTTTCTGTGATTCCATGTGTTGAATGCAGTCAATTTTTGTCACTTCCACAACTATTACTATGTACTATTTCAAAATATTCACCCTTTAAAAAAAAGTCTATGATATTAATGTCCGTGTAAAAATAGGCAACTCAGTTGATTAATATTAAGGCATTGTTTCAATTGAAAGAAAATTACTATTGTTCTAAAGAGGTACATTTTGTCTACAGGGAGCCAATTTGATCTAAAAAGTAACAATTTTGGGATGGACAGGTTTTAGGATGGAAAATACCATACATATCATACATGATGATTTCCTCTCCACCTTGGCTAATGGGCTAGGAGATTTTGATTCCCAGGAACTTCTAAAGGAGAGATGTACACAATAAATAACAAATGCATAAGTGGAAATACACTAGAATAAATTCAAATAGGATGAAAATACACTAGAATAAATTCAAATAGGATGAATTTTTGCAATCCTTAAGCAGATGATAAAATCTTAAACAGGAAGAAAGTTGTAGGTGAATTAATTCAGTTGTAATCAAGCAAACACAGTTCGCAGGAAATTCCCTAAAATGAATTATATTGCATTTATATATTTAGTGCTATTTATAATTATGAAAATTTCATGAAAAGTATTCACCAAAAAGCACAAATACTTCACAAGAATTAAAAACCTTGCAAAGTGTGTTAACCAATAGAGCTATTTTTTAAAATCATTCTGCCCTTTTAAGATTTTCTTCCTTCTTTATTTTCTTTTTAGCCTCTTTTTTGTCCATTTTTCCTATCTTTTAAATAAAAACAGAATAGATTTAAAATAGCTAAAATTGTCTGAGGAGATTTAGTAACTTCTAATGCCGAAGTAAACTATAGACATTAAATATCAATTATTATTACATGTACCTTTTATGCTTTAAGTGATATATTTTAACCATGGTGTACTCAAATATATATAATAACAACAAAAAAACCACCGACACAAATATATTAATAAATTTTAAATTGCTTTTTACATCTTTTTTAAAAATAAAACATTCTCAAACAGTTAATAAGGTAAAATATTTCATATTAGAGAATAAACAGATGAATATGGCTTCATGAAATGCAAAAGTAAGCATGAAAAGATAAGATAATGAATAGAATTTCTTAGACATGGAAGAAAATAATTTTATGGACATTCTGGTAAAGGTTCTAACACTTTTTATAAAGTAGAAAAGAAAACAAAAGAACTAATATTTAAGTATTCACTAAAAGCCAAATATTATTTTAAATTTTATCACATACCAGAAAGGAGTATTATTGTTCTTACTTCAAAATTGAAACAGAAAATGATGTCTATTTTCTGATGAGTAAGTGCAAATTCATAATTAAGTTAAAACTCAGCATTCCAAAACCCACATGCTTACCACTTTTCCAGGTTGTTGACTAACATTTATCAATGAAGACTAATAGTTGAGTGTGTTATTCATACTCTAAGAATAAAGAAGCAGTTCAGGAAGACAGAATATATAGGCAAATTGACCAGTAAAAAAAATGTTATTGTTGATGACAGACATACTTACCAAGAAAAGATGAAGAAAACCTTATTTTCAGAATCGGTCAAAGACCTGTAGCTCTTTTTCAAATAATTAAAACTGTAAGTGGGACAGTTCTGTGTCACTTTTTTCTTCTAGATATTTTTAAATTAAACAAATGCTAAAATATTTGAGTAACCTGTTCCTCATTCATCTACCTTCTTTATCCAAGATACTTTATATCTTCAAATTTTATGGGGTTTTAAAAAATCCTTATCATAAAAACTATTTTTCCCTAGGAAAAGGGAAAATTATTTTAAGGAATAATTCCATCACTGAATAATCTTCTATGTAAAGGACTTTTAAATTAGATTTCACCAAAGGAAAAAATATAGTTGCATATTTTCATTAAGAAGGAGTGAAGAAGGAAAAGGGAAATTATAACAAAACTCCGAAAAGGAAATGAAACTCTTGACTCAGTAAGATGATACTAAGGATTTAGTCATATTGAAAATACTTTTTAAAAGCTTATTTTATCTCTTTCCAAACTGACTATTAAATGAAAGACACTCAAACTAAGCTATAATTTCTGTGGAAATAGATGGATACTGAAAATATTCATATCCATCCCTCTCCTCTAAAGTATTTATTCAGAGTTTATTGAATAAATAAAAGTTTATTTCAAGGAATAAAGAATATAATTAGTAGGTGAGATTTGAATTTCTCTCCCTTTCCTTGCTTTTCACTGTCTCTTAAATTCTTTATTCAATAAAGATCTGTGAAGCTGAAATTATAGGAAGGATGTTCATTCATATATATAATGTTCTTCATGTTTCTTCTGTAAAATTATCAAAGAATAAAAAATCCAGGACTTTCATTTTGAGTAAGAAAAAGCTAATGGGGCAAAATAGTGCCAAATCCCTTCAGATTACATGACGTCCTGAGGATTCTAGCTGTCATTGGTATAATGTTCTAATTAGTTTTGTTGTAGGAGGAGCAGTGTGAGAGAGTTCGATCTATATTGAAGGCTGTAGCTAACTTACTTGGAGTGTAAAATTTATATTGTCTTCAGTAATAGCATCAAGCAACACCAATAGGAACACTGAATATAATTTATGTTGCCATTTAGAGGCCGTGTGTATTCTGCTAAAGTCATATTAACAACATTCTAGTCATTCTTACATGACACCGCCTGTATATATTAATAATAGCATTCTAGATACATTATTTTTCCCTCTATATTCCTTACCAGTCACATCTTAAAGAAAGTCAGTAAATAAAGTTTATGAGTTTAGGAATATATTGGCTTTCAGTACTAAATGATAGAAAAATCAAAGGATGCAGAAATTGAAGAGCCTACTAAAGTTGTGAATTCATTCTTACAGCTGACTTTCCCTGCAACTCAGGAAAAGGACATAAAATGTAAAGATACTTAAAATTACATACGTATTACCATAAAATATACATGACCATGTAAATGCAAACTTTTTAGATATGTATGACAAAGTGCTGCTAATGTGTGTGTCTGTGTGTGTGTGTGAGAGAGAGGGAACAAATTTGAATTCAATAAATTTTCAACAAAGGATCAACTTCCTTAGGAATCTAGTTGTTTTTGTTTTGTTTTATGTTAGTTCAACACACTTCTTTTCAGCACCTATTTATTGTCTTAGGCATTAGGTTTGTCAAAAGAAATGAGGCAGGATCTTAAGTGCTTAAGGGATGTATTACGTAAATTAAGAGAACTACTGTAAGATAGCAATAAGTAGTTTCTGCAGAATATTGACGTCCATTCTAATTTTTTTCTATGGTGAAAACTAAATTGTAAGGAATTCATCATTACCTTTTGGTATCTAATAAAATCATACTTCTTAGGATGTTTTCACATCCTTAATATCCTCTTTCCTATCCACTATGTTATTTAGTATAAGTACTTATATATTGGTAGTCAGAATGCAATGACAGAAGACAGAGTGTCTGGTGTGTATGTTTAGATAACAGATATTCAGAGACTGAGTGGACAGACTAAAAGGGCTGTTAGCTGCCCATAAATTGGAAGCAAAGAGAGGCTAAAAAGATCAGCATATAGGAGAGGGATGGAGTATTTCCTTCTCTACCTTTTCTTTCCTAGAGTGTTCTTCTATCCTCCCCACTGATACAACAAGGTTCTATTTACTTTGGTGATGATTAAGTAGGTAGTATATTTCTTTAAGGTAGAATGATTTCTGAATGAAATTCTGAGTTTTTTTCTCTAACTGGTAGCTAGTAACAGAGAAAATCAAATACAAGCCTTGAAACTTTCCTTTTTTTATTT
>RJWT010038115.1:0-12926 GCA_004365215.1 Cuniculus paca
AAACAGGAGGATAATACGCCAACCTTAATCCAAACATTTAAAACATGTTACCTTGAAGGAAGAAAATTCCCTCTCAAAACACTAGGCAGTCTTAGCTCCTCGGCAGAAGAGACTACACATACCCTGTATTGTGCTTATGGTGACCTCAGGTATGATCCATAAATTACAAAGTGAAATTAAGGTGTACGGAAAAGTTATGAATGGGGTGCGATAAATATATAAAGCTCTTCAAAGACCACGTTTGTTTACGGAGCAATTTTACCCATTAGAGTCAGAACGACTCCAGCTCAACTGTAGATAAATACGCCAAAGAGAAACCGCCAAAGTTCAGAGAAGTCTGCGGAGTAAATTCACTCCTCGTTAGAATGCTTTGTTCTAACAGCCACAGTCTAGCGTTCTGAAGGGCAGGTTGCCTCCGGTCAGCGACAGCAAACAAAGTAATACATAATGAAGAGAAAGCGAGGAAGACGCAATTTTCCCTGGGAGAGTTGTTTGTGGAAATTCTCTTGAGTCTTTGTTATTTGATAAAAGCCTTTTCTCCAAATAAACAAATTTACACGGCTTTATTTACCAAGAAGTTTGACCCTTTGCGTGAACCAAGAAGTATGATTCTTACTGAAGCAAGAGTGGTCTCATAAGCCTGTTGCTGTAAACTTAGGCTTTCTAAAGTTTCTTACTGTAGAAGTATTTGCCACACAACCTAAGAATTTTTTTTTTTTGTCTTTTTGAGATAGACTCTCACTATGCAGTTCAGGCTGGCCTTGAGCTCACTTTGTAGCCCAGGTCGGTCTTGAACTTGCAACGACCCTCCTGCCTCAGCCTCCCAAGTGCTGGGATTACAGGAGTGCGCCACTACACCCGGCAAGAATTTTTTTTGATAAAACCCAATGTGGCAAGGTTTATTCCCATTTTCACATATTTCAATATTTATGCTCAAAGTTTGGAGGTCCATTGAGATCAAAAACTATTTACTAAATCACCTACATAGAAAGCTAACACCTCATAGCTAATATGTAAACTTGGTTAAATGGCCCATAAAAATGATAACTTTTAAGTCATTACTTTCTGTGTTTGAAAGTATATGTGACTGAATCTTGTTCCATATTGTTCTTAAAATTTTTTCTTCGATAAGAGTTTATTGGTACATTTTAGATATGTAGGGTGATCAAATTCATCCTAGAGAATTTGTACCTGTATGTTCCGTGTTGTTGAATGATAGGATTCAGTACTTCATACTGCATTACTTAGCATGTAATATTCTCTGTGGCAAGCTGACATCCTTTCTTCTTGAGATATGGCCAACCCAGGGAAACATTGCTGACGTCAGGTCCTATTTTGCTGATGTTACACAAAACTACAAGATTTAAAACATGGCTTTGCTCCAGAAATATATGCTATTTTTTATAGACAGCACAATGTAACACAATAAAAAGTCACATCTGGTGTAATTGTCATCTTATTTATGCATTCATGTCTTCATCACTATAACATCAACTTTTCAGGTGCTCCTGTAGACCTAGAATTCCATTATTTATATGGGTTAAGGAATTATAGCCATCCCTGCAGTGCACATTTGTGATTCAGAAATACTCATGAATTGATTCCTTGGCACTTATAATATATTTTCTCATTGAAAAACTATACTGTAAATGAGAATTACATTCCCAAGCCTCTAACCCATTATGCAGCTAAAGTCTTAAACATATTAAATAAAATATGAGACAACACTGTGATGTCACCTTTTAAGTATCATAAAGTGCACATAAATATTAAGTGTGTTAAAAATTGAAAGAATAAAGTTGACATTTTCAATATTAATAACAAAGCAGGTATTTATATGTGCAGTGGTTTAACTGTGTGTGTCCATAATTTATTAGCACAGTCTGTGTATTATAAGCCATACACTAAAGAGAGAATAAGTGGATTAAATAGCAATAATTTTAGTATTCTGTTCTCTTACCCAAGGAGCTCTACAGTCCATGCTCTCTGATTCGTGGCACACAGTCTATAAATAACTGTAACACTCTGAAAAAGACTTGAACTTCTGGATTATCAAATGGCCTGTGGTTCTCCAGTGTGGCTCTTGGCATGGATGCTGAGTCTAGATGAGAAAGGATCACAGTTCCCAATTCTTGAAAAACAGCAGAATAGGAACAGCCGGGCTTCAGACTTTTCCACGTGTGAGCTCGTTTCCCTAGGCCGTGTCTGTCTGGGAAGGTTGCCTGTCTCAGTCTAGGGCCAAGTTATTCCAAAACTTGAGTTTTAGAGGCTACGAACGAACAGGCAGAGGGTGACATACACAGGGCAGGCAGGGCGCATGGGAAAAGAATTAGCCTGTATTTTTTTTTTGTCTCACTCTTATTCTTCTCTTAAATGTACCTATTTTATCATGCCCTTTTCTTTCAGCCTCTCTGAAGACCGCCTCCCTCCCCAGAGCCCTGTGCCTCCCTGTCCCAGTTTTAGACTCGATACTCTATTCTTGCCTCACAGCTGCCATACTGAGACTTCCATTCAGTGCTTTTAGGAGAAGTCTATTAAAAGGCCAAATGTGATAGTGCACCTACCACTCATCACCTAACAGTTTAGTTGGGGAAGAGAAGCCGTGAGGCGGGCATCGCTTTTGTAGCTACAGAAGGCTTTAATGGACAACCATCACATTACTTTCCTTTGTACATGAGCAAACATTCCTATTTTTTCAGGTCTTTCTAGTTCTTAGCACAGTATTAGGCTACTACAAGTCATAGATTTTTTTTTCATTTGGATTCTATCTTAGATCCATGGATTCCTGTTTTTCTTCATAGATTTTTTTCTTTCTTCCTTTCTTTGTATTTCTTAGAGCCAAACAATGAAGTGGTCAAGTGCATAATTCTAGAGTTCGATGACCCTGCTGATTGATTAGCTGTATAATTGGAAGCTAGCCAATATTACCTTGTTTTTAAGCCTTGATTTACTTATCTATAAAGTGTGGGTAATGACAGCACCAGATTTATTGGTACTGTTCACGTGCCCAGCATCCCTTGTAAGAAAGTGTGATAAGCCTTGGGCGTGGGCTATCGCAGGGTTATGTATCTTGAATGAGTTCCCTTGCTGGCCACCTCTGGTGGGAAAAATTGATTTGGAAGAAGTTGTAACATTGTACTGAGGTGGAATGAGTTTACCAAGGAAAGTCAGGAAATCGTCCAAAAAGGAGTCAAAGGAAAATAAGAATTGTTCTCAGGAATAAATGTGTGTGCCTCATGGAAATCTTCATAGCAACATTTTTTTCATGTTGTTACTCTTGTGGCTCATATTTTTACATGCAGAACACACTCTAGCAATCACATCGGTATATTTTTTATTCAGTCGATTTCTATTCAGCTGTTCTCTCCCTATGAGCTTTAGTTAGCTTTCATAGTATCAAATCTATACAAATTGCACAATGCTCACTACCATAAATTAACTTCAAGTATATAATTGACAACAGAAAAAATAAAGTGAAATAAAGATGATTAAGAATTTTCTGGCATTTCAGTAAGACATTGTCACTTTGTTGTTTTATCCTAAATTTGAAATCGCCACCATTGTCATGTATTAAATATACAGATTTTAAACAAAACTCTTATTTTAACATAAGGAGTTAAACACAAACAAAACATGATGGAAGTAAAAAAAATTGTATACTAAATGGGTAACACTTTGATGGATTGTGTGGTGTTCACACCAGGGTCTGTGAATCGTAATTTCGGTCTCTCAGTTCATTATTATGGCCAGGCAGAAATACAGAAAAGGAAAGGAAAAGAAAAATATTCATTAAAATACAAGGGAATGGTTAAGCATTTTATATAAAAAAGAGATAACACATACATGGGACTTACTATATACTGGGGACTAAGTGCTTTACAAGATTGAACTTAACCTGTACAGTGACCCTATGATAGGAGTCTAATGATTGTGTTTCCAGACACAATTAGAAAAGTGGGAGCTGGAATATGAAACCAGTGATGTCTGGATCCACAACTAGACAAAATCCAGAAAAGATTCCTCGTTAACAAATCGGACTGGAAAAACTGGTTGTCCACATGCAGAAAAATGAATTTAGATAAATATCTCTCATTCTGTACTAAAATAAAATCAAAATGGATCAAAGACCTAGATATTAAAGCACAAATGCTGAGTCCCTGGAAGAAAAACTGACAAAATTCTTGAAGACATGAACAGAGGCAAGCACTTCCTGGACAGAACCCCAATGGCGTAAGATATAGTGACACCGAGAATTAGCAAATGGGATTGTAATAAACTAAACAGGTTCTGTCTAGCAGAGGAAGTAACCAACAGAATGAAGAGACAACTGACAGAATGGGAAACCATTTTCCAGCTTCTCTGTGTGTAGGGGACTAATATCTAGAATATATAAAGATCTAAAAAGAAATCACATCACCAAAAATAAAAATAGGCAATTGAGATGAATAGGCATTTCTTAAAAAAGTACAAATGGCCAAAAAGTACTGCACATGAAAATATATTTTAACATCTTTGGCCAGTACAGAAATGCAAATCAAACTAACACTGGGATTGCATCTTACGCCAGTAAGAATGGCTATTCTTTAAAGACTCAAAAACAAATTCTGGTGAGGTTGTGGGGGAAAAGGAGCCCTTCTACACTGTTGGTGGGAGTGTAAACTAGTATAGCCACTATGGAATTCAATTTGGAGATTCCTCAGAAAACTGGAACTGGAAATTCTGTTTGATCTAGCTATACTTCTTCTGGATTATCTTCCCAAAAGAGGTAACATCGTTGTATTACAGTGGCTCATGTGTACCCACGTTTATAGCAGTGCAATTCACCATAAATATTTATATGGAAGCAGCCAATATACCCATCAACAGATGACTGGATAAAGGAAATGTGATACACACACACACACACACAATATATATATAGTGGAGTACTACTCAGGCATAAAGAAGGACAAATTTGAGTCATTTGTAGGAAAATGGAGGGACTTTGAGACAAAAATGCTAAGCAGAATGAATCAGACACAGAAGATCAAATCTTGTGCAATTTCTCTAATTTGAGAAACCCAAAATATAAATAAAGAGCTAAATAAAAGAGATGGTAGGAAACAGGGAAGTAGACTCTGTAGAGATGGGAAGGGGATCTGGAGAAGGAGAGAAGGGGCAGTTGGTGGGTGATAGGAGGAGCAAAAATGATCAAGATACATTATGTATATGCACCAATTCCCTAAAATGAATGTAATTACTATGTATTACAAACATATACCAATAAAAATTAAATATATACGTATACATATGTATTAAAAACAATTAGAATATGAAGTAATTGCCTAAAAATGGAATAAAAGAGGCAGAAAGGCTAACACTAGGAGTGCTCGCCAGTGTCTGTGAAGTCTTCTTGGGCTCATCACTCTGTTATTTCCCAGCTTTCCTTGCCGTTCTGAGACCCGGCAGAAGAAGTTCCTTCTACAACTGAACCGAAGTATCTCCTGTAAGGTACTTCGCGCTCTCATACAGAGATGGTGCAGAGAATGCAGTAAAAGGACTAGATAGTGAGTCACTAACTGGTGGAAACTGTTCGCTGTCCCAGCGCCCCCTCATCAACCCACATTTATTGTCACATCAGTGGGAAGTAAATCGTGTGTTGCATTACGAAGATTTTGGAGTTGTCAGATTATTTAATGTGTCTTGCTAATACAAACTACAGACAAAGTTACAGAAAGAGAGGGCAGACAAAAGGAAATAGAAAACTATTAAAGAAATAAGAGATTCATTTCCCAGAGTTGAAAGACACAAGTCTTTATATTGAGAGTTCACAGACACATAAAGAACATAAAAGAAAAATACAGCAAAGGATCAGAAACATTACTGTGAAATTTTATGATACCAATATCACGAGCTGAATGGTGTCTCTCCAAAATTTACATGTAGGAGTTCTAAGCCCTAGGAGAGCTAATGTGACTGTTTTTAAAGAAGGACCTCTATAGGGTAGTGAAGTTGAAATGAGGTCACAAGGGTGAGCCCCAATTTAGTACAGCTGGTGTCCTTGAAAGAAGGGAAAATTAGGACACAGACAACACCAACAAAGACAAACGTAAGAGTACAGCGCCGTGTCCGTTCTCAAATGAGTGTAAACTTGATGCATTGAGCTTGGGTTTCCGGCCTCCAGAATGACAAGGAAATAAATTTTTAGTTTCTGTCACCCAGTCTGTGGTATTTTGTTACGGTAGTGCTAACAAACCAGCACTACAGAGAGTAAAGATAAGCTCATAAATGGTTTTGGAAAACAAAAATAAGGGCTAAGGATATATCCCAGTGCACTTGCTTAGCGTGTGCACGGCCCAGAGTTCAACCCCCTGCACTGAAAACAAAACAAAACAAAACAAAACAAAACAAAACAAAACAAAACAAAACGGCAAAAACACATCTCCCACAGGAGAATGAGAATCGGGATGATCTGGGATTTTTTCATCAGTAATACTGGATTCTGGAAGGCAGTGAAGTAATACTTTCAAAGTTCTGAGGGAACAGTTCTTGTTTTAATTCAGAATTCTATACTCAGATTAAATATCATTCAAATGCGATGGCAGAATAAAGAAACCATCACACATGCTACAGTGTAGAATGTTTTACCTCCCACACATCATAACTTGTGATGATTTTGAAAATATGTTTTATCAAGAGAGATGTGATTCCAATAAAGAGGAAGAGATGAGCTTCCCCAAACACAGACCAACACAGCAGAGGGGCAAAGGGAGGGCGCTGTGGACGGTAGGCAGGGTCAAAGGAGGGGTGAAAATGTTCAGGTACTGACCCGTGGTGCAAGAACAAAAGGCCTCAGTCTCCTTACTCTAACGTTGCCAGTTCTGCAAGTAAAAAATATCCCACAAAATATTTGAGACGCACTTATAGTGAAACACTATTTGTTGTTTATCTGAAATCCGAATTTAACTGGATGGCATACCTTCTGTCTCACAACACTGTATTATTCTGAAGGTGCTGATTTTTGTTGCTTAGCCACTCACACAATGCCTGGAACATAAAAGGCACAATTTCAATAGTGAATGAAATGTCATCCAGAAAAGTTCTGCAATTTGAGTATCCCTACGCTGAAAATCTGAACTCTGAAATATTTTAAATTCTGAAACTTTGGCATCAATGTGATATCACAAGTGGAAAATTCTGCACCCAACCTCGTGTGATGGGCTGCAGTTAAATGCAGGTGAACTAAAAAGAATGTTTAAAAATGACTTTCAGGGTATGTGTAGAAGGTGTGTATGAAACACAAATGAATTTTGTGTTAAGACGAGTATTATTTCCAGCATATCTCATTACATATATGTAAAGAATCCAAAATAAAAAAGGAAGCATATTTGATCAGAATATTTGGGATAAGAAGTTCTTGATATTATTAGAATGATGTAGAATTAAAAATCCCAATGAATAAACTCAAGGGGATCTTTTAGAATTTTAACTATTTCATAATTCAGCATAAATTCAGAGACAAAATGCGATTTGACAGACGTAAAAGTTCACATGAACTGTGACATCCTTCCCATCAGCGGTCCCACAATGCATGCCAAGTTCGAATATATTAGACTTATTTGCTCAAAACCTAACATTTACCTTTTATGACTTTGTAACTTTTATTTTTAGAATTACAGTTTTAAGTTTTATTTTTAGAATTACAGTTGAAAATAAAATTTATTGTATTACTTTTTCGAAATAATGTGCTCCATTACATACTTTGGAAAGTCATCCATGAAATTATTTTCTACTGAAAAAACACAGAAACAAAATGTCTTATTCAGCAGGAGATAATTTTGGTGCACTTTCTGAAATAATTACAATTTACATTTTAATGTTATGTATTACAATATTGGTTTATCCTTCAGAAATAAATTTCTTGGCTTCTTGCTTTGAAGATGTGGTAAAGTAATAAATTAAAATTCACAGTTTATCAATGTGACAGAAGATTAAAAATAGAAAAATGTAGAAACTTTTATCTTTCTAAAATGTAAATGCTTCTTTATGAATTTTTCACAGTTTGTTTTTTTCTTCAGGAAAAACACAGTTGATCTGCATTTGATTGATTGCAAGACAAAAGTCAAGTTGGTCTAATTTAAAGTGACTTGCTCTTATCACACAATGTCATCTCTTATTTTCAGCAGAGATAGAAGAAATTGAGTGAGAGAATTGAAAAATCATTTTAATGCTCCCCAAAGAAATTGTAACATGAGCTGGAACATATGGGTAATTTGTGAAGTAAAGTCAAGCTATGGAGTCTAATCATTTTCAATATAATTTTTGTGACTGAAATGTTCCAAACCAAGAAAAGCCTTTTCTTTTTACTTTCTGATTTTTTTTTTTTGAGGTAAAACTCTTGTCAGACTTCTTCAAACTTTTTGTTTCATTTGTCACTGGGGTGTTGAGCAGGCATGAGTTGTGAGATTTGACAAAATGCAACTTTACGTTTGCTTTGATTGCTCTTTTATAATTTATGTAGTGGAATGAGCTCTCCTTCCCCCTAGACTGAGGACTGGTTGCACTACCTCTTTGCTCACAAATAGAGAATAGAATGTACTAAATCATTTTTTGGCCAACATCAGTCTCAATTCAAACATTAGGATGTTCCCAACAATGATCAAAACATCAATCTTAAAATTTTCTCTTCTTCCCCAACACGGCCCATTGTACAGAGAAGAGGAGGGGCCTTGTCTGCCTCACCACGTTAGTACTTTCTTTCGCTGCTTGCTGCTGTGTTTCTGCCTCTGGTGTTAGGGTCTCCTCCAAGGAGGGGAAAGGATACAGTCAAGTATATTCTAGGTACACTCAGATTTGGTTACATAACTTTTAGTACAAAATGGAAGGCAGGGTACCTTGTTTAAAAAGCAAGGAAAATATCTTTCAAAGTGCTAAACAGAAAACTTTCCCTTCTCTGTCTCTTAACTTGTCATTGTCTTTTTATCTTCTGCTTAATGTCATTCCAGGCATGGAAAGTTAAGATAACACGATTTTAGTGTTCGTCTTTAAGCCAGTTTTCAAATCAAATGCAACACTGACATTACACAGCTTGTAGTTTATATCTGGGGCATACACGTACAGAACAGTGAAAATTCTATATGAAACTAGCTCAATATTTTTTTGTACTTCTTGATGTGTGTACACTCTATTAACACTCTAACCTGTGCGGAATAATCAATAAGGAAGGATTGAAAGGAAAAAGAACTATGAGTTGTCTTGTCTTTACTTCTGTGTTTTCATGTTTAGTGTAAATTATTTGCTAATGCAGAGGAGTAAACTAAATAAGATAATGATGGGTTTCCTTAGTTGTTTGTTTCTTAGCATGCATTGTCTTTTGAGTTCTAAACAAATTGATCACCTCAGAGTTTTGTTACTGTAATGGAAAGCTGACTAACAAACGATTAAGAATTTCAAACTGCAGGTGGGTGGGAAAGGCGTCTAATTGCAGGATCTTATGCAGCTGCAGAGGTCACAGGCCATGCATCTGGTCCTACCTGCAGTTTTCCTTTTCACACATAGTTCTTGCTGTGAAATCTCACTGACCTCTCCAGGTGGTGGAATGAGGCAGGCTTCACCTGGCTTCTGGGAGGTGCACACCTGGTTGACAGTCAGTTCTCATACCTGGCTTGGCTGTAGTGAGCAAATGAAGGCATCTGTTGCGTGCAGCAATGACCTGCTCTTACTTTGTCCCTGAAACAGCTCCCTATTTTGCTTTTTAGGTGGACTCAATGCAGCACTTGTTTCCCTAGGATGAGGATGAAGCAAAAATCTCGCTGTCATTTGTCTTGGAGAGCTGATGGGTTAGAGCTCATGACATGGCGGCCTCATTCCTCACAAACACCGCAACTGTCTCAAATCTTTTATACCTCCCTGTGGGTACAAACTAATTTCAGACTTTGATCTGATCTTGAAACTCTGCACTTTTTTTTTTCTTTCTCAAAAGTCATTTGGTATGTAATATCAGTCCTATCTTATTGCCTCATCTGAAACTTCAAAATTAAATATTCCGTTTCATGTAAAGTATCATACAGGGTGCCAGGCATGCCACAGGGCATGTGGAGTGAGTATGTGTGAGGTATTTTTGAGTTCTTTGAGGTGATACAGAACTTGGATGCATATGAATCTGGTTCCTGAGAATGACATGCTGCTAAAGTTTCAGTTTTCTTAAAACATATAACAGGGTCATTGATTAAGAAAACATACTCATTATATGTTGGTGTGAGTTCAGCATTTTCTAATGCTTCACCAGTAAAACTATTTCTAGGAAAATAATATTCCAAAGGGAAAAAAAGCAGGACTGTGGAATCACAGAGATGTGTTTGATTTCTTTGTTTTTTGCTTCTTACTTTACCTCATGGAAGCTATTTGACCTTTCTCAGCTACGATTCCTCATCTCTCAATAATACCACCTTCGTAGCATTATTTGATGACGTAGTACTCATGAAAATCCCAGAATCTTAGCAAAAGCTACCTGCTTTGAGGAACATCAGTAATTTGGTGGAAGATTTTTCAGTTTATTGGATAGAGGAGAAAACTGCTGTTAAAACTGCGACTGAAAGGAGTGTCTTCTTGTAGAAGCAGCATATTTTGCCTTTGGTTTAATAAAAATCTTAATGATGAACATACTTGTTTATGAGACATTAGACCTCAGGGTACTGGAAGGAATTTGATGAAATAAGAAGAGGAGAACTAAAGCACTGGTATAAAAAAATTAAGAAACTTGGAGTTTAACATAAACGTGGCCACAGTGGCACAGCTCTCCCTGTTTCCTACCCAAGCAAACACATGTCATTAGGTAACAGGAGCAACGCACATTTCACTCTGTTGCTTGCAGAAAAATTTTAACATTTAATGGTGTCTCATGTGTTTAATTTTCTTTTTGTTGCCTGTGCTTTTGGTATTAGATCAAGAACTCATTGCCAAATTTAATGTCCTAAAGTTTTCCAATATATTTGCTTCTAGAATTTTTATAGTGTTACAGCCTACATTTGTGTCTTTAATCTATTTTAAGTTAGTTTTGTTTATGATATACACTAAAGTCTCCAAGCTTCATTCTTTTTTTGTGGTTATCTAGTTTTTCCAAGATTTTTTGTTAAAGAGTTTGTCCTTTTCCCACCTGTAATCTTAGCACACTTGTTGAAAGTTATTTGGATATATTCAAGGGCTTATTTTGAGGCTGTTTTTCTAATCAACTGGTTTATATGTCTTGTGTCAGTATTATACTGCCTTAACTGCTGTCATTTTGTAGTTCATTTTGTGATGATTCCTGCTTTGCTAGTAAGTATTGTAATATGTTTTGAAACTAGGAAATGTGAAATCTTCTACAGTACTTTATTACTTCTCAAGTTGGTTTTAGGCTTTTCCAGGGTCCCCTGAGAGTCTGTGTGAGTTTTAGGATAACATTTTCTATTTCTGCAAATAATGCCATTGGAATTTTAATAGAGACTGCAGTGGATGTGTGGATTACTTTGAGTAATATGGCTATTTTAACAATAGTGTCTTTGGAAACATAAATGGGGGATATCTTTCAATTTATATGCATCTTCTTTAATTTCTTTTGTCAATGTTTTGGTTTTCAACGTACCAGTCTCTCCTTAGTTTATTCCTTAAGTGTTTTCTCCTTTTTGATTTTAGAGCAAATAGGATTGTTTACTTACTTTTTTTGGGTTTTTTTGGGATTTGCTTTCTTAATTTCCTTTTCCGATTGGTTTTTATTAGTATGTAGACATGAAACTGATTTTTTATGATTCTGTGTCCTGCAACTTTGCTGAAATCATGTATCATTTGTAACATTTGGATCCTGTATTGGATTTATTTATTTATTTAATTTACTTTTGTAGCAGAAGTTTCTACATGTAGATTATGTCCCTTGGCAAACTGAGATAGTTACTTTTCCTTTTCCATCTTGAATGTTTTTGTGCTTTTGTTGTCTGATCGTTCTACCCAGGTCTTCTGACGCCATGCCGAACAGAAGTGGCGAAGGTGGGCACCCTCGTCTTGTTCCTATTCTCAGAGGAAAAGCTTTCAGCCTTTCGACATTGAGTGTGATGCTGCCTGTGGACTTTTCAAATATCCTGATGTCCTTGGTGTGGTTTCTTGGAGATAAATCTACACATTTAGTCCTTTAAATGAACCAAATTTCCTGGTTTCTTTTGGTGGTTTCTTAATCTTCTGTTGGGATACTGACATTTGAAAGATCAGTCATCTTTCCCAGATTTTATGGCCTGGTTTTATGCAGGGAGAACCTTCTCGACTCAGCTTGGCTAGGGGTTCTGGAGCCCTCTCAGATCCTTTCTCGGGATGTACCCCGCCGGGGTTCCAGTCTGATCTAATTAACAAGGTTTGCCAGTTACTGCTCAGGTGCTCCCTCTGTCGTCTGTTTGCCATACTGCAGCCCCGTGGAGAGACGTAAACTACGGTAGTGGAGCGCCTCCTAGTGTCTACCTATAGCACTGCACGCTCTGGTGCGTGTTAATCTCGTTTCTGGTTAGAGGCTTCCAAACTGGTGCCCTTTTCTTCTCGTCCGTACTTGAATTCCGGCCAGACCCATTCTTTGGGAATCCCTCTCAAAAGTTAGCATTTTTGAGAAGTCAGGGATTGGGGATTTGCGAGAACCTTAAATGGCTTTGGATTTCTTACAGGGACAGTTGGTGTATATCTTGTTAATTCCCTATCTCCTTGGTGGAAGGAACGTCTAGGACTTTCTCTCGCTATCTCGAAATCGACCCCTCCATATTTCTTTTCTTATGCCATGCAACTTTACTCACGTTTTTCTAATCCACATCTTTACTGGACTCTGTCTTAAAGTGTGTATGCAAAAAAGTCATCATATTCAAAACGGGGTGCTCACAAGTCCTTTCTGGGGATTTGGGAATCCAAAATGTTCTTTGACTAATGGGGCGCACTTT
>RJWT010038116.1:0-12928 GCA_004365215.1 Cuniculus paca
GGACCCCAGGAGCACTTGGTGAGGGGTGCTGATAATGGGGAAAGGTATGCATGTGTGGAGCCTGGGGGATACAGAAAGTCTTCGTGTCTTTAGTTCCCTGCGAACCTGGGTGAATTAACGTAAGCACAAAACACATGTGGATATCTACTCTTCTAACGATATATAAACTATGCTGTATCTTTCAACCTGTGCTTCAATAAAATAATACCTTCCACAATAGTTAACACTAAGACCCCTGGTAGGGGGTAAATACTCCATTTTTCAAGACTATCGCAGCAAATTTCAGGTTCATTGATATCATCATCACTATTACTTTATTACTTTTTCTTGAAATGTTTCAGATTCTATATTTTCATACACTTCAAGTCACCAGTAAAATGTCCTTTAAATCTCTCCTAAGACCAGTGCTCCAGCAAAGCATAACAAAATGACTGCCCTCCCTACAGAGTAGAATCAAGGCAGCAGATAGCAGGTGTCACCCACTATCACCTGGGCTCTATATCCCAATCACAGCCAGTCTATCTTGTCTCTTTTTATGAAAGCCCATGTTCTAACACAACTGATTTCTATTAGTTTCATGTAAATTAAACATGTCTCCACAACTATTTATGTGTACTTTAGGTATGTTAACTGAGACACTAACACAAGCACAATCTATCTTGCACATCTGTTGAACCTTCCCACATACAGTACTGTACCTACACGATTTTTTTCAAAACAGAAAATCACATTTTCTTCCTCACTGCTAGTTCCAGTCAGACCTGATGGGGGAAAGGACAGACATGCTGAACTGAAGCAAAGGTGGAAGTTTCTGTTATATGACGACTAGATTTTTCAGTATCTGGAAGTAATCATAGGGCTAAGAGAGTAGGGAGTAAAGATTCGACAAAGCACCATGGGAGACTATTAAGCTGTAATGGCATCCTACTACGTCTACTCTGCAATAAACAAGTTGTCCATAAATAATATTTTACAAAACAGGAATTCAGATGTTCATTTTTTCCCTTATGCCCACTGTTACGGTTTATATCTAGATGTTCCCCAAGGGTCTCATGGCTCTTAGGCGGAGCTTTTACAAGGTGACTGAATTACAGGGGCACTACAGCTAAAAGTGATGTTAGGAGGTGGAACCTGGTTGGAAAAGGCAGTCATATTCGCATCTGGACTTTAAACATATGAAATGGTCAATAAGACCTTGGACAGTCCTGCCATTTAATACCTGCTTTATATCTATTTGCTTTGACTACATCAACATTTTGTTATTGTATGCGCTTGTATTTTACATGATGTAATTCATCTATTTGTGGCCACCAACACCACTTCCTAAACCTATAAAGTCTAAGACTATGCTCTCCAAAGTCCTAAGATCATGAATGAATATCGACAAACACCTACTGCAGACACTGTTAAGAACAGAAGAAAAGCTTAAAGCACTCAGTGATACACATTCCTAATGCATAACTTTGGCTCAGAAACAAAAGGAAGACTAACATTAGAAAACATGCTGAAAAGACAGTTTTTTGGATGCCCGTATTTCTCATGTGATATACTTCTGACAGTAATTTAAGAAGCAAAGTACCTATAGAATTTACATAAATGAAAAGAAACAAATCCCATCACACACAAAAAAATCAGCTAAAAAAAAACACAAAAAGCCTTAAAGACTAACGGAAAACAACTAAAAAGAATAATAAATCCTTCCCTAAAAATAATTATTTCATATGTAAGTAGATTAAATTTCATAATAAAAGGCATAGAATGCCTAACTGGAAAAAAAAAATCCAACCATACGTTATCTATAAGATACTCACCAAAGATTTAAGGATACAAAGCAAAAAGTAGAGAAGTAGAAAAAAATATTCCATACAATTACAATGATAATTTTTAAAAAAGACAGGAGTATCTATATTTAATTTTAAAACTGAAAAAATACATAATGACAGCAGGATCAATCCAGCAAAAAGATACAATACATGCACCTGATGTCAAAGTACCTAAATACACAAAGCAACATAATTGAAGGGAGAAACTACACAATAATATGAGACTTCAATACACCACACTCAAAACATCCAGAGAGAAGATCAATAAGGAAATAGAGAACTTGAATAATACTACAGACCAAATGAATATAAATTAAAAAAAAAAAAAAGAAAGTTTCCATTTAACAGGAGCAGAATATACACATGAAATCCTTCTCCAAGACAGGTCACATGTGAAGTCACAAAACGAGTCAGCAAACTTAAGGAGACTGGAAATGATACCAAATACCTTTTCTGACCACAAAAGAACAACACTAGAAATCAACAGCGAAAGGAAACCTGAAAAATTCATAAATATGCAGAAATGTTAAAACACTCTTGAATAACTACTCAGCAAAGAAATCAAAAGAGAAATTAGAATGTACCTCAAGATAAATACCATAAATCAAAACTTATAAGATGCAGCAAAAGCAGTAGCAAGGGGGAGCTTCATAGTGATAAATGACTACACTTAAAAAAAAGAAGAAACTCCTCATGTAAGCAACCTAACTGTTCAGTTCAAGAACTAGAAATGTAAGAACTAAGACAAAAGTAGCATAAAAGAAACAAAATTCACAAACCTTGGTTAGACTAACCAAGAAAGAGAGAAGATTCAAATAAGTAAGATCAAAAATGAAAAAGGAGACATTACAACTCATGGCACGTTATAGTTAGGGGTCGCAGGAAGAAAGATTACAATCAGGATACAGAATTTATAATATTATTTATGATGGTTACCCAATGCTAAACACAAGAAAGTGCAGGAAATCTGTCCACAACACCAAAGTCTATACTAGAAAGGCCCATAGGCCAGCAGTGGAAGCTAGAAAGTCTATGCCAGCAGGATGAAGGATCTGTGCTAGTAGGTTGAGGGTTCTACAGTGGAGCCAAGAAGCAATGCTCAAATAATAACCAGGGCTCCCTGAAAAGTACCACAGCCATCCTCAGCGACAGTGAGGTCCCACGCTCCTCCGATGATGAGAACAGTCAAGTACACGACAGGAAGCCAGCGTGACAACTTCTCCTGGAGTTTGAACAGGAATCATCTTCCCCTCCAGAGCCAAGAAGCAATGCTCAACATAAAGACCAGAGCTCCCCAAAGTGAACCGCAGCCACTCTCAACAAGGTCCCAAGCTCCTCCGATGATAATGGCTTAAGTCATATTGGGGAGTCGGCCTGACAAGCTCCTCCAGGAGAACTAATGGCTCCAAACAGCAGCACTTAGGAGAACCCACAACGCTACGCTCATCCTCTCCACGTCTCTCTTTATACTGGCAACCTTCCTCAGGTGAATTGTCTAAATGCAGCATCATGTCGATTTAATTCAGCTGATGCCAAGTTGACCACCAGTTTTTAATCCATAACACCACAAAAGAAAAAAAGGATCATAAGAATACTAGGAACAATTATAATACAACACATTGGACAACCTAGAAATAGATACATTCCTAGAAATATAAATCTAGCAAGACTAAATCACGAAGAAACTGAAAATCTGAACATATCTATCAGTACACAAATTAAATCAGTAATCAAAAGCTACCAACAAAGAAGCCCAGAAATACGTGGCCTCATTGATGAGAGCTACCAAACAGTTAAAGAACAATTAACACCAATGCCTCTCAAACTCTTCCAGAATTAAAGTGGAAGGAATACTTCCAAACACATTTTATGAGGTCTGCATAACCCTGACACTAAAGCCAGATATATCACAAGGAAAAAACTACAGGTCAATATCACTGATGAATACACATACAAAAATCCTCAGCAAATACTAGCACACCAACCCCATCAGCAAATAAAAAGTCATAAACCATGACTAAGTGGGATTTTTCCCTGGGATACAAGGATGGTTCAACATTATGAAAATGTGATGACCCACACTAACAGGATAAAGGACAAAACATGATCATCTCAACAGATGCAGAAAAAGCACTTGAAAAAATCTAGCACTTTTCATGATAAAAGTAGGAACAGAAAGAAGCTACCTCAACATAATAAAGGTCATATATACAAATACATAAAAATCCCACAGCTAACATCATGACAGTGAAAAACTGGAAGCTTTGCCATTAAGATCAGCAATGAGGCAGGGGTATCAACCCTCATCACTCCCACCCAACACATTCCTGACAGTCCTAGACAGGCCAGTTAGGCAAGGAAAGGAAATCAGAGGTGTTCAAATCAGAAGAGAGGAAGTAAAACTGTCCCTGTCAGCAAATGACATGATCTTAGATATAAAACACACACACACAACCTCATCAAAAAGAACTGAAGGGGAAAACATGAAAATAGAGCTTTTGCAAATGGGAAGGGAGCAAAGAGCTAGAAGGAGCAGGGAGGGAAAGGAGTGAAGATGTGTACCAATTCCCAACAATAAATCCAATCATTACATACTGCAAACATGTACTAATAAAAAATGAAAAAGAAAAGGGCCGAGGATCTAGCTCAGGGGCCTAAGTGCCTGCCTGGCAAGCATAAGGTCATAAGGTCAATCCCCAGTGCTGCAAAAAAAAAAAAAAAAAAAGACAAAAACTGTCAGAATAAACAAATTCAATAAAGTTGCAAGATACAAAGTCAACATGCAAAAATGGGTTGCATTTCAACTTTCTAAAACCATTCCCCAGGCATGGTTGCATATGCTTTTAATTCTGACATTCAGGGCCCAGGGGGAATAGCTCAGCGGCATAAGTGCCTGCTTGGCAAACACAAGGTCATGAGTTCCCGGTACCCAAAAGAAAGCAATGATAATAATTAATCCTGACAATCGGGAGGCTGAGGCAGGAAGACAATAACTTTGAGGCCACCCTGGTCTATATACCAAGACTCTGTCTCAAAAAATAAAATTAAAATAAACTAGCCGAAAAGGAAATTAGTATCCCTGCAGAGCAATAAATTCAACTAAGGTGAAAGGTTTTTATATTGAAACCTACAAAATATGAATGAAAGAAAGAAGGCAACAAAACAAAACAAAAAAAAAAGAAGAAAGAAGGCAAACCAATTGAAAGACATCCATGTTTATGGAAAGATTTAACATTGTTAAAATGTCCATGCTAGCCAAAGCAATCTACAGATTAATGCAATTTCTATCAAAACCCCAATGACATTTTTCACAGAAACAGAAAAAACAATTCTAAAGTTAATAGAGAACCACAAAAGATCCCAAAGAGTCAAATCAATCTGGAGCAAGAATAACAAAGTGGAAGCAGGGCATTTCCTGCTTTCCAAGCATATTCCAAAGCTACAGTAATCAAAACACTATGATGTTGAAATAAAGAACAAAAAAGCCTAGAAATAAATTTATGCATCAGCAACAAATATTAAACAGGAATACAAAGAACACACAATGGGGAGCAGATAGGTCTCCAACAAATGATCCTGGGGAAATATGGATATCCAAACAAAAGAATGAAGCTGAACTTTATCTTACACAAAATCAACTCAAAAGGGATTAAAGATTTACATGTTATGGCCTAAAACTATACAGCTCCAAGAGGAAAATCTTCATGACAGTGGTTTTGGCAATGGCTTTACAGATAAGACACCAAAAGCAGAGGCAAAAAAATAAAAAGTGGAACTGCGTAAAACTAAAAAGCTTGCACAGCAAAGTAGGAAATCATCGGAGTGTAAAAGCAACCTAAAGAATGGGAGAAAAGAACAGACAAAGGGAGACGCTGCCCGCCAGTAACCAGCTCAAAGGGAAGGCAGAGGCAGGCCCTGCTCAGCTAGCATTCCAACAGACAAAGGGAGATGCTACTCGCCAGTAACCAGCTCAGAGGGAAGGCAGAGGCAGGTCCTGCTCAGCACCCATTCCAACAGACAAAGGGAGACCCTGCTCTCTGGTAACCAGCTCAGAGGGAAGGCAGAGGCAGGCCCTGCTCTGCATGCATTCCAGCAGCCCTCAGGACACTTCTGCCCCAGGTAACCAACAAGGACTGGGAAAAACAGAAGCGGGCCCTGCACCAGAGCACCCAGTGGCCACCACTGGATACCTCTAGCCAGCACTGGCCAGGAAAACCAAACAGTCACACTCCAGAGAAATTGTAGCCAATGTGGGAGGTTCCCAAAACCCCACTACCCACTTATTTGGAAGAACCCAGGAAAATGTCAAGACGAAGAAACAAAAGGCAGTCCCTGGACTCCGACCCAAGCAGAGCAAGTCCAGGAGATGAAAGCATGGAAGAGATCAGGAGTCGCACACCTGAAGTTTCTGCAGTGATGGCAACCGAAGTAAAGAGACAACTCCATGAAGCTATAAAAGAAATTAGAACAGAAATACTATCTCAGGTAAAAGAAGAAATGAAAAACATAATAAAAGAATTGCTAAGCTTCTCTAAAGAAGATAGATAAAAAAAAAAAAACAAACAGAGGAGCAAAGGAAAATGAGGGAAACCATGAATGAACAATATAAGAGAAATTTTCAATGCATGAAACAGATTCAAAGAAATATCCAGGAAATTAAAATCTCCATTGAAAGCTGGCAAAATCTCTTGAAAGAAACTGAAGATAGACTTTCAGACCTTGAAGACAGGTGTGCAGCTTGTGATCAGGAAAGGAAAGACCTCTTAAAAATAATGAGGAACCAGAAAATAACAATTCAAAGACTGCAAGATGATGCAAAGCGAAATACTTTATGAGTGATAGGTGTCAATAAAGAAGCAGGGGCCAACACAAAAGACATAAAATTCTATTTACAGAAGTACTAGCAGAAAACTTCCCAAACATGGGAGAAAGACGTGCTATTCAGATAAGTGAAGCATACAGAACTCCAGCTAGCCATAACCAAAGTGAATCTATACCCAGACATATAATAATCAACATCCCAGAAATTCAACACAAGAACAGAATATTAAAAGCTGTTTGAGAAAAGAAACAGATAACCTATAAAGGAAAACCCATCAGAATCACAACAGACTTCTCAACACAAACCATCAAGTCAAGAAGAGCTTGGAGTGAAATATTTCAAGTCCTGAAAGAAAACAACTTCCAACCCAGATTGATGTACCCTGCAAAACTAGCTTTCAAAATTAATGGAGAAACAAGATACTTCCATGACAAAGAACAACTCAAGGAATTCATGACTGCCAAACCAACCCTACAAAGAATACTGAAGGACATTTTAGAAAGATAAAAAAGACCATGGTTCCAGGAAGAATGGCAGGGGGGGTTCACCAAGTGGGACGGACAATAGAATGGAGGGGAAAAAGTACACAATCAATGGCAGGAAAATAGCATGGCAGAGATGAGCCAGTACATGTTGGCCATAATCATTAATGTAGACAGCTTCAATTTGCCAATAAAAAGAAACACAAGTAGAGTGAATCAGGAGACAAGACCCATCAATATGCTTTATCCAACAAACACATTTAACTCAAAAGGGAATTCACAGATTAAAAGTCAAAGGAGAGAAAACAATGCTCTATGTGACAGGGAACCAGAAAAAAACAATAAGGGTAGCTTGCTCATCCACTGTAGAATGGAAGGAAAGATATGGCATTTCTATACAATGGAAAGCTACTCAGCTATAAAAAAAAGATAACCTTGAGACTCTTGTAGGTAAATGGATACAACTTGAGAGCATACTCATGGGTGAAAAGGTTCAGAGTCACATGGGTGAACACTGTATTATCTCCCTAGCATAAGAAACTGGGGAAATTTGTGGGATCCAAAATACAAAATAGAGGTTGGGAAGGTGAAAGGGGAGGAGATGTCTCCAGGGGGAAGGCAATGGCCATTGTTAATCTATAATTCTGTTTTAAAGACCTGTATTGTTCTCATGGTTATGTTTATCTTGGTTTTATTGTTTAGTTATTTAGTTTAGTTGATTTTATTATAGTTGATGGCATGGACAGCTATTGCAAAAATAACAAAATGGACTATAGCAGTCATTATTGATTTCCTATTATCTTGTTCCAAAGTCTTTATTGCTTTACTTGTTTTCTTTTGATTGATTTTATTCTATTTTGCTTTGTTTGATTTTGTTGTGTGATGGTCTAAGCAGCTACTTTGAAGACAAGATGCATCATGGTAGCCTCTGTTGTATTCCTGCAGTCTTGTTTGAAGTACTGTATTGCTTTCATTGTTTTCTTTTGATTGGTTTTATTCTATTCTGTTTTATCTGATTGTATTATACCTGAGGGTATGGGCAGTTATTTTGAAGATAACAAGAGGCATTATGGTAGCCATTATTGATTTCCTTTCATCTTGTTTTGAGGTCTTGTATCATGTTCATTGTTTTGTTTTGGTTGGCTATTCTACTTTGTTTTGTTTGTTTTTATTATGTCTGATGATATAAATAGCTACTTTGAAGATAACAAGATTCATTACAGGCTGGGCATGGTGGCTCACACCTGTAATCCCAGCACTTGGGAGGCTGAGACAGGTGGATCGCTGTAAGTTCAAGACCAGCCTGGGCTACAAAGTGAGCTCAAGGCCAGCTTGAAATGCATAGTGAGACCCTGTCTCAAAAAGACAAGGGCTGGCGATTTAGCTCAGCAGCCTAAGTGCCTGCCTCGCAAGTGTGAGGTTGTGAGTTTGATCCCCGGTGCCGCAAAAAAAAAAAAAAAAGAAAGAAAGATGCATTACAGTAGCCACTGTGGTAATTCTACTGCCTTGTTTTGACGTCCTGTATTGCTTTCATTGTTTTGTTTTGACTGGTTCTATTCTGTTTTGTTGTGTTTGATTTTAATATGCCTGATGGTATGGGAAGTTATTTGGAAGATAGCAAGAGGCAACATGGCAACCATTACTGGTTTATTTTTGTTTTGTTTTGAAGTATTGTATCACATTCTTTGTTTTGTTTTGATTGAACATTGTTTTATTTTGTGTTTGTTTTATTCTCTTCAAAAGAAAAAAAAGAAAAAAAAAGAATGGGAGAAAAATATTCCCATATATCTGATAAGTTAATACCCAAAACATAAAGAAACAGGGGCAAGTGGCACATCCCTGTAGTCAACAGTAACCAGGAGGTTGAGGCAAAAGGATCACTTGAGTCCAAGAATGTGAGATCAGCCTAGGCAATACAGTAAGACCATGCCTCAAGGAAGAAAAAAAAAAAAAAAATATATATATATATATATATCTCCCAGGCACAGTAGTGCATCCCTATCCTCAGCTATTCAGAGGACTGAGGCAAGAGGGCCCAAGTTTGAGGCAGCCTGGGCAGCTTAGTGAGACTCTGTACCATAACAAAAACTAAAAGGACTGCACGTTGGGACCACAATGTTAAGTGAAATGAATCATACACACAGGCTTAAATATCATTTGGTTTCTCTTATACAAGAAATCCGAAGTATAAATAAATTAAAGGCCAAAATAAAAGATAATAGGAAGGGCCGGGAATTTAGCTCAGTAGCACAGTGCCTGTCTGGCAAGCATGAGATCATGAATTCAATTCCCGGTACCAAAAAAAAAAAAAAAAAGATAATAGGAAGTAGAGAAATAGATCATTCCCAAAGGGGAAGGGAATTAAGAGATGGAGAGAGGACAGAGGGAGAGAAGGGATAAGGGATAGAAAAAAAGGAAATGGGACATGTTACTACCAACTTCCCACAGGAATGTAAATATTATGAACTATGCACATGTACTAATAAACTATAATTTTTAAAAAGGGCTGGAGATGTAGCTCAGAGACACAACACTTCTGGGTTTGATCTCTATACCTCAAAAAATGGACTTAAAAAAATATATATATGTACATATGGAACTCAAAAGTAAAAACAACTAATAACCTAGTTTAAAAATGGGCTAACAACTTAAATAGTCATTTCTCCAAAGAAGACAAACAGGACAATGCAAATTGAAACCATGATGAGATGCCACTTCACACCAGTACTGGTGAGAAACAAGAACCCTGCCACATTCGAAAGGTAAAACAGTGCAATCTCTGTGGAAAACAATTCAGTAGTTCATCAAAAACTTAAATATGATTATCATGTAACCCAATGATCTCACTTGCAGAGACACAGTACTAGCCTGAAAGCAGAGACTACAATATTGTACCTCTACGATCATCACTGCATTCACAATGGCCAAAAGGAGGCATCAACTCAAGTCCACACTAACATGAATGGACAAACAAAACATGGTACAGACAAAAACAGAATGTTCTCCAGCCTCAGGGAAGGTTACCCTGATGCACCTACAATGTGGCTGAACCCTGAAGACCACATGATGCGTCAAATAAGCCAGACACAAAGAACAAATACTGAATGATTGAATTCACTTGAGGTATGTGGGATAATCAAATCCACAGAGACAGAAAGTACCACGGTGGTGACCAGCAGCTAGAGGGAATAGGGAAGCAGGAGGTACTGCTTACTAGAAGAGTTTCAGTTTGAGGGGAAGAAAAAGTTCTAGAGACGGACAGTGGTTTACACAACACTGTGAATTACTCAATGCTACTCAACAGTATGCATTCAGTAATTCACAGTAAGAATGGTAAATTGTATGTTATGTATATTTGGTCACAACAAAAAAGCTAAACAAAAATTATAGCACTACATGGCACAAATGAAAACAGCTAAGTAATTTTTAAAATGTGTCTGTCCTAGGGAAAAAGCAAATATTTGCATTTACTCTACATGTGAACAATGAGAGAAAGAAATGCCAAAGACAGGAAACTCACTGAACTTGGTCACTGTCTACACTGGCTATGTGTAAGGTGGAGTGCACCCAAGGGTGCTGGGCTGAGGGAAATGGGGATGAGGAGGGGAAGAACTAAAAACTCTGTAGTTAGTGCCACAAGTGAGTTCTCACCAGGGTAGGAGACAAAGATAACAGAGCTCTGGACTACCACAACACCCTTTCTCAATCCAAATTACAAATATCTAAATTAATTAGAAATAAAGCCAAAGACAGACAGGCCCAAGGAACTGTACAGAGTTCAAAATAAGTTTCATAAATATATAGTTACCTAATTTGAGACAAAGGTCATAAATAGTGCCACAGTGATTAAACATTTACTTGGGTTAAAAAAATTAGGATTCCTACCTCAAGCTACACACAGAAAGTAAATTCCAGATGGATTGTAAATTTAAATGGGAACAGTAATTCAATAAAGTATTTAGAGAAAGTATAATCCTTACTTACTTATAACCTTGGAGTAAGCAAGGATTTCTTTAATCAAGATATAAAAAGTACTAATGTAAAAAAAAACTTTTTTTAATGAACTATGTTAAAATTAAGAATTTCTGTTCAGCCAGGAGTGGTGGCACAGGTCTGCAATCCCAGCACTCAGGAGGCTGAGACAGGAAGATTGCTGTGAGTTAGAGGCAAACCTGTGCTACACAGTGAGTCTAGGCCAGTTGTAAGTGCATAGAGAGGCCCTGTCTCAAAAAAAAAAAATCTGTATATTGGAAGATATCATTGAGTGTGAACACACAGTGAGAAAAATATTTGCAATACATACATCCAGCCAAGACATGGTATTTAGCATAAAGAACTCTTGGAAATCAGTATCAAAAAAAAAAAAGTAATTTTAGGTGGGGTAAAACCTTTGAAGACACTTTACAAAAGATTTCTAATGGCCAATAAATATAAGCAGGTGCTCAAATTTATCAGTCATTAGGAAAATGCAAATGTAAAAGCTTTGTTTAATGAATACTATGACATGGTTGGTAAAATAAGAATGGATGGAAAATATCAAGTGTTGGTAGAGATGAAATGCAAGCGAACCTCTCATGTAGTGCTGAGAGGAATGTAAACCAGTACAACCACTTTAGAAAACTATTTAAAATCAGCCTCTGGTTTTAGCACAAATGTATACCTTCTAACCTAGTAATTTGATTCCTGGGTCTATACCCAAGAAATGATACATATAGTCACCAAAGACATGTGCAAAAATACTCATTGTCAAAAACCTAGAAACTGCTGAAGTACCCATCAACAGCAAAATGGAAAAATAAAATAAATGGTGTCATGGTCACATAACTAGAGTACTGCAAATGAACTATAACCACATGCAAAGCAGAGACAGTTCACAAACACTGCTGAATGAAAGATGTAAGACACAAAAGCATGCATATTGTAAGATTCCATTTGTACAGAGCTCAAAGGTAAGCAGCTACTAATCCAAGGAGTTAGAGCCAGGGCAGTGATCACTCTCCTTCCAAGAATACAGGAGAAAGGCAAGGCAAGGGCAGCCCTCCAGGATGCAGTGGAACTGTTCCTCAGACTGGACCCACCACCTTACATGCGCATGAGATGCGCATATTTCTCTGTGCACCCAACCTTCCATTTTAAAACTTAAAATAAAACTGAATCAACTGCACCAAACCACTCTGCCTCTCCTTTAATTCCAAAGTCTGACTTGGCAAGCTGATTCTCAATTTTTAAAATCAGGGCCTGGTGGCACATGCCTGTAATCCCAGCACTCATGAGTTCGAGGCCAGCGTGGACTACACAGTGAAACCCTCTCTCAAACCACGTCCCCCCCACCTCAAAAAAGAAAAAAAAAAAAAAAAACGGCAGGGGATTCAGAAAGTGGGTGAATTCTAAGTCAGATTTCTTTCGCCTCAAACACAAAATGACTGACTGACTCTGACAGAGGACAGAGGAGGGGACGGGGTAAACACAAATAGATTGATGGCTGCTAGATAGATAAGATAGATAGATAATTGGCAGACAGACAGACCTCACACAGGAATGGCACTCAAGCCCCACAGCGAAGTGGGGTGGGCACCAAGAAGGCACAGTGCCCTCTGAAGCCCGCAGCCACCATCCAGCGCTACCCAGGGAGGGTCGGGGGCCTTGGCCCTCCCCTGTCTCCCAAGCCCCCGTCCCCTAGCCTCCCGAACCCCCATACCCTATCCTCCGACCCCTGTTCCCCTGATCCCTCTGTTCCCCTGTCCCCCAGCATCCCTCAACCCCTGACCCTCTGTACTCCCGCCCCGTCTCCCAAGCCCGTC
>RJWT010038117.1:0-12964 GCA_004365215.1 Cuniculus paca
TTGTTCTCCTAGATTTGTAAATTTTCTTCTATTTCCTTATTGGTCCATATTTTCCCTTTGGGTTTCCCACACCAGAGAAAACATGCAAAGTTTAGACACGCATGTTTGATTTATTTCGTTTAAGAGTATAAAACCAGTCTTGGAAAGCAGCACAGCACGCCTTGCCTGTCCGTCCCTGTGCAGGTCAGCACTGTGCTTAGACTCCTCGTCTTCAGGTTCCAAGCTTGGCTGGCCGCCCAGAAGGTCGCCACCTCCTTCGGAAGCACCGTCCTACTCAGTTTCCTCTGTACTTCTGTCTCCGTGATGCATGTCTGCCGTTCCCATCTGGTCACCTCTCATCCTTCAGGGCTCACGTCCCTGAGTGAGTCTTCCCTGGTGGCATTCGATTTTCCCACCATGGAATTTATCTCACTGTTGTAATATGGCTGTGTATTCCCCGCTGTGTTTTGTTGTTGTTGCTGGTTTTGCTGCAGTTTCCAAACATTCGATGACTCACTTGGTGTAAGGTGGACACTGTAAGTGTTTCCTGGAGGGGGCGGATTAATCCAGCAGTTCAAAAGCAGCTCTTCGCCCTTTGCGGTTCCCCAGGTCCCGCGGTTCCTGTTGTGATAGTGGCCTCAGCAGCGGCTGCCTTCCTTCTCTTTGTCCTGCTGCTCCTGCTCCTCCTCTGCCTCTGCCGGCGGCGTCGAGCCAAACGCAGTGCGTCCTGGGTGCGAGGGCTCATCTGGAGGTGGCGGGAGGGTGGCGGGATTGTCTGATCACTGTCTGTCTCCAAGACTGATCACTGTCTCCTTGCAGGCGCTGCTTATGATGGGACCAAAATCCAGATGAAGCGCGAGAGGTAGGAAAATTTACCCCCTGAATTTTGTAAATCTGAAGTTTTACGATTTCTCGGACCTCTGTTGATATTTATGTCTTCTCCCCTCAGCTCCAGCCCATCCGTGCAGATCCAGGGAGAAGCCAGAGGTAGAGACCTGAGAAGCAGACGCCCCTGGGTGGAAAGGGGACCTCTGGCGGGGCCGCGAGGCGACCAGGGAGGGCAGGGGGCGGATGCGCCCTCGCTGTGTGACATCTACATCTCTGTCCTTTACGGGCTCGGGGCCAGCCTCTGCAGTGGGGCGCTCGGGCCTGGGTGCTGAGGAGGCGCCCGCAGGACGCTGCTCTCTGTCTCTCCATGCAGGCCACGACCCAGCCCACACTGAGCCTCAGGCAGACAGACCAAGGGACACACAGGTGAGCCCTGCCCTTCACCTCCTCCCTCTCCAGCACCCCCACCCCGGGCATTGCCCCACGGTTTGTCTCTGGATGCCAGGTCCTTGCGGCCGAGGACCCACAGGAGGTGACCTACGCCCAACTGCACCCCACGAGGCCCAGGGCCAGCGTGGACCCGCCTCTCCCCGGTGACCCCGAGGCCCCGTCCCCGCAGTCCTGTATGTACGCCACCCTCGCCTTGTCCTGAGGCGGTGGCGTGCGTGGCAGTGCTAGGTGCTCTTGGCCGGCCTCGAGCTGCTGCCCGCGCCCCTGCGCCCTGCCTCGGGCCGGTTCCGGGTCCCTGCGCGGTCTCCGCCGGCCACGTGTCAGGCACGCGTCTCAGACGCCGACTGTCCCCATGAGATCCGGGACCCACAGGCCCTGCTTGGGGTGATCGGCCAGGGCATGCACGTCACCGGGACGCCCGGGTTTCGGCCCGGGCAGCGCCGCTCTGCTGTGTCCAGGAGCCGCCTGGGCGCCGGGCGAGCCCCGAGGAAAGCGGCTTCTGGTCAGGGCCCGGCGCTGCGAGGTCACATGGGCGCCTCACCGGGGAGGAGCTGCGTTCTGTCCGAGCAGGGAGCCGGTGGGGCACGCGGAGCTGGGTTTCTAATTTCTGTCGGGACTGCATCCTGTGTCCACGGGGCTGCTCCAGTGCACAGGCAGCGCACACGCAGCGCACACGCGGCGCTCTCTCTCCGCGCCCGGCCCGCGCCTGTGCGCTCCTCTCCGGGTTCGGCTGCAGCCGTCTCCATGCGCGCGGATGTCGCCCAGTGTTTTTCTTTTACATCCGCCCGGTGGTATTTTGAAGAAAATAAAACCCAACGAAATAAAAGAGAATAGAGTCAAGTGATGTTGAGCACCTTTTTTTTTTTTGTCTTTTGAAACAGGTCTCGCTATGCCATTCAGGCTGGCCTTGGGCTCACTTTGTAGCCCAGGCTGGTCTCAAACTTGCAACCATCCTGCCTCAGCCTCCTGAGTGCTGGGATTATGGGGGTGCGCCCCCACGCCCAGCTTTGAGCACCTTTTCATACACCTCTCGGTCAGTTTCAGAACTTGTTTGAAGAAACAAATAAAACTCAGGTTTTCTGCCCATCTCGAAATAAGGTTATTTATTTTTCTGTCGAGTCGTTTGAGTTCTTTTGGGTATCAGCTCCGTATTGGCCGGAAGAATGGATCACGTGGTGATGAACGTGTGCCTGGACACCAGGCAGTGCTTCTCTGCTTCTAGAAAGATAAGAGTCCTGCCGTGGGGCAACACCTGCGAACCTGGAGGGAGTCGTGCCATGTATGACGATCCTAGCACAGAAAGATGAGCAGTGCATGATTGCACTGCCTGTGGGCCCTCCCAAGAAGGCCACCGAGACACAGAGACTGGAGCAGGGGTCACAAAGGCCCATGTGGGGAGGACACGGGGGTGTTGGTCAGAGGATCCGAACAGCAAACAGCAACTATGGGGGACGAACAGGCCTTTGGAGCAAGCGTGCAACGCGCTGACTGGAAGAATCTTCTCATAGAAGTTTTGCTAAAGGAATAAAATTTATCAGCTTTTGCCACACACAGAAAAACAGATGACCATGTGAGATGACCGGTGTAACTCACTCCGATAGGGTACCACTTCCTGTCGATGTGTGCCTCCAATATCAGACTACACTTCAGATACACCTAACAGGCCAGGCAGAGTGTGCGTTCCTGGAATCCCAGCACTCCTGGGCCCTGAGTTAGGAGGGTTACAAGTGGGAGCCCTGTCTGGGCAGTTTAGCGACCTAGCAAGTCCCCGTGACAAACAAGTAAAATAAGAAAGGGCTGGGGATGTAGCTTAGTGTGAAGACTAGGTTCAGTCCCCAGTGCTGCAAACTAACAGATACATGTAGTAAACGTTATTAAATATGAAAAAGAGAACTGAGAGTCAAACTGGGAAGAAGGAAGCTCTTAACAGTGGCGGCATTGTGGTCCGATGTCCGGGGCTCTTCGGAGAACTGGAGTCCTCAGGGCAGTGGCAGAGTGCGGCAGCCAAGTCACAGAGCGGCAGTCTCTCTCCATGGTTGCCCTGTCCCCTTGTAGCAAAGGGGCCAAGCCAGGTTGACAGGAAGGGCTTTTCTCAGGGAAAGGATTTGGTACAGAAGGTGCTTGATAGATGGGAGCGGGTGGGGGGAACTCGTGGTTTCCCATCAGGTTTTACAATTTCCCCAGTTGGATTATGCTATAATAATTAATAGAACGTAGTAAAAAAGGAAGCATCAACAAGAGGAGAGGAAGTAGCGCTGGCAGGAAACACAAGGCTGTGACTAAGCTTCAACAGAAAGCGGTTGAGGAGACAGGCCTGGTGGGTGCAGTACGACAGAGCCGAGGCTGGGGTGGGGAATGGAAGAAATGGGGAGAACAGAGCAGGTGTGTGATGGAAACAAACCAGGAGGGGAGAATGTGGCCGGCCCCTGGATGAGAAGGTGACTGATGCTTGGTGCAGCCACTCAGATCCTGGACTGATAGAGTAGGCCTGGGTAAGATTCAGCTTTTGTACCTGCCAGCTTCATGATCATGCGCACAGTCATGAAGTTCGTCTAAGTCAGAAGGACCTCAGAAGTTATAGCAGGGGAAATGCTGGCTCTCAGAAGCACGGGAGGAGATGGTCAGCACCACTAGGGATTAGAGAAGTGGAAATTAAAACACCAAGGTCACCTTACTCCACATCAACACATTCAGAGGAGATCTTACTCTGAGCTCCTCCATTCTGAGGTGATCTTACTCTAAGTTCCTCTATGCTGGGGTGATCTTACTCTGAGCTGATTCACTCTGAAGTGATCTTACTCTGAGTCCATTCATTTCGATGTGATCTTAATCTGAGCTCCTCCATTCTGAGGTGATCTTACTCTGAGCTTCTCCTGTCTGAGGTGATCTTACCCTGAGCTCATCCATTGTGAGGTTATCTTACTCTGAGCTCCATTCTGAGGTGATCTTACTCTGAGATCATTCATTCTGAGGTAATCTTACTCTGAGTCCATTGATTGTGAGGTGATCATACTCTGAGTCCATTGATTGTGAGGTGATTTTACTCTGACCTCCATTCTGAGGTGATCTTACTCTGAGCTCATTCATTCTGAGGTGATCTTACTCTGAGTTCATTAATTGTGAGGTGATCTTACTCTGACTTCCATTCTGAGGTGATCTTACTCTGAGCTCCTCCATTCTGAGTGATCTTACTCTGAGCTCATTCATCCTGAGGTGATCTTACTCTGAACTCATTCATTCTGAGGTGATCTTACTCTGAGCTCCTCCATTCTGAGTGATCTTACTCTGAGCTCATTCATCCTGAGGTGATCTTACTCTGAGCTCATTCATCCTGAGGTGATCTTACTCTGAGTCCATTGATTGTGAGGTGATCTTACTCTGAGCTCCTCCATTCTGAGTGATCTTAATCTGAGCTCCTCCATTCTGAGGTGATCTTACCCTGCCTTCATCCATTCTGAGGTGATCTTACTCTGAGCTCCTCCTGTCAGAGGTGATCTTACCCTGACTTCGTCCATTCTGAGGTCATCTTCCTCTAAGCTCCTGCATTCTGAGGGTATCTTATTCTGAGCTTCTCCATTCTGAGGTGATCATACTCTGAGTCCACCCATTTTGAGGTGATCTTACTCTGAATCCATCCATTCTGAGGTGATTTTACTTTGAGCTCGTCTATTGTGAGGTGATCTTAAACTGAGTTCATCCATTCTGAGATGATCTTACTCAGAACTCATTTATTCTGAAGTGATCTTGCTCTTAACTCCTCCCTCTAGGTGATCTTATTCTGATCTCTTCCATTCTGAGGTGATCTTACCCTTCGCTTCTCCATTCTGAGGTGATCTTACCCTTCGCTTCTCCATTCTGAGGTGATCTTACTCTGAGCTCCTGTATTCTGAGGTGACCTTACCCTGACTCCATTTTGAGGTGATCTTACTCTGAACTCCTCCATTCTGAGTTGATCTTAAACTGAGTTTACCCTGCATTCTGAGGTGATCTTAAACTGAGTTCATCCATTCTGAGGTGATCTTACTGTGACCTCCTCCATTCTGAGGTGACCTTAAACCGAGTTTATCCTGCATTCTTGGGTGATCTTACCCTGACTTCATCCATTCTGAGGCGATCTTACTCTGAGCTCCTCCATTCTCAGGTCATCTTATTCTGAGGTCCTCCATTGTGAGGTGATCTTACTCTGAGCTACATTATGAGGTGATCTTACTCGTAGTTCCTTCATTCCGAGGTGATCTTAGTCTTAGCTCCTCCATTCTGAGATGATCTTACTCTGAGTCCATCCATTCTGAGGTGATCTTACTGTGACCTCCTCCATTCTGACGTGAACTTACTCTGAGTCCATCCATTCTGAGGTGATCTTATTCCATGATTTTCTAGTCTGACGTGATCTACACCATCAGGTGATTTTCCTCTATGTGCCTCCTTTCTGAGATGATGTTACTTCACACCATAATGTGGTGTCCTGCACACCCATCAATTATGAAGTCACCTCACTACACATACACCTTTGATGAGATGATCTTACTCTGCAGCGATCCATTCATTATATGTGAGTGGATCCCCAGTTGTGTATTGAAGTCCTCATCTTTATTACCTCAGAATGGGATCTTAGTTTGAAATAAGATTCTTAAAAGCACCGCTGGTTAAACTGAGATTATAATGGAGCAGTTCTGACACAACAGAGTTGGTTTGCTTATAGAAAAAGGAGACTTGGATGCTGACAGATAGTGTAGCCAGGTGGAGCTGACCCCTGTATAAGCGAAGGAAGACTGGAAATCACTCCCAACCCCGCAAGCTGGAGGGGCTCTGGGGTAGATTCTCTCACAGCCTCAGCTGAAAGGAGCCTGATCTCAGACCTCCAGTCACCCTTGCAGGGAGACCATATATTTCCGCTGTTTAGGTCACCTGTTTGTGGCACTTTGCAACAGCAGCCCTAGAAAACAAAAACACTATTGCAAAACAAAGACCCGAAGGTTGGATGATCTGGGGTTGGGTGTGGGACCCTGCTGGGAGGGAAGAAGGTTGGATGATAACCCTGGAGTGGGGCTTGGCAGGAATGGGATGAAGGATACCCCTAAGTTAGGGCTCATCAGTCCCCTCCTGAGTACACGCTGTCATGTACCACAGAACAAGGTGATCTCTTGTTTATTTTATTTGCAGCACTGGGGATTGACCCCAGGGTCTTTGTACTGAGCTACATCTCCAGCCCTTTTTATTTACTCTGAAACAGGATCTTGGTAAGTGGCTAAATTGCCCACATTGGGCTTCGAATTTCAATGCTTCTGCCTCAGCCTCCCAGAGTGCTGGGGTCACAGGTGTGCACCAGGGTAGCTGGCTAATGAGTTGACATTCTGGCCAACAGCAGGCTGTAAATACAGTGGTGTCCCCACAAGACTGTAACAGAGCTGGATGAGTCCTGCTGTCCAGTGACGCTGCACCCATCACAGCTCTGCAGCACAAGGTGAGCTTGGCGTCAGCAGGCCATGCTTCCATCGTGTAGTGCAGCACACACGACTGTGAGTGGCACATGACACTTCATGATGACAGTAAGTAACAACGCCAGAGGGTTGTGTATTACTGTAGCTTTACAGTTATTTTGGAGTTTATGCCCTCCGCTTGCATTTAAAGAGAAGCTGACCGTGACGCAGTGTGCCAGGTTCACTGACCACAGCCTCTTTCCTGACCACGTCAGGGGACCACGTGGGTGACTGGCTCAGACCGTGTGACTGTTGCTCTTCACGCAATGACTAAGTTGCGCAATGACACGGTTCTCAGAACGAGTCCCCAGCGTTGGACGAGGATGGCTGTTGCCCGTGAGGGGTTGTGTGGAATGACATTTAGCTCAGCAGCTTGAGCAGTGGGAGGCTTGGATGCAGTCTGGCTGCCCACCCCCCCCGGAAAGCGGAGGGGCATTGTGTGGAGAGCAGGTGAATTCCTGTGGGTGAGCAGGCAGACCACAAAGCACAGCTTCCAGGGATGGGAGAACGAACCCCACGATCCCCATGCCAATGAGCGGTTTCTGACAGCATTCAGGGCCGGTGTAAAACTCAGTGCGAGTGCTTCCCTGGCTTGCGAGAGGCCCAGGGCTCCAGCCCCAGCACCACAAGGAAGAAGAGAAGGGGGGGGAAGACGGAGAGGAGGAGGAGGTGGGGAAGGGGGAGGGGGAGAGGAGGAGGGGGAAGAGAATACAACATGCACTTTCAAGACACAAAATAATGGTCACCTGTCCATCTTTTTAGAGTAAAAAAATGCAAATTGAAAAATGTTGGGATCTCGTTTACTTGTAACATTTTAGAGTTGTTCTTGGAAGTGGAGAAACGAAATGGGAACCTAGGGGCGTAACATCAATGAAAGGAGAGAAACTTGGCCTAGGTCAGGGCAAGCAAGTGCTAAGCCACAGGAAATCTTTACTGTGCCCTTGGCACCCAAGTTCCACCTTGAAAAAAAATGCATCTGAAAAATGGGACCCAGGCAACACCCATTCCCCAGGGTTGTGTGGAAGCGAATGAAACAGTACATGAAAAGTGGGTAGCAGGGTGCCTGGAATAGGTTAAATTATCAGTGCTGTGATTATGATTAAAGCAGATTAAGCAAGATGTGGGGGTGCATGCCTGTAATCCCAGTGCTCAGGAGGCTGAGGCAAGAGGATTGTAATGAGTTTGAGGGCAGCCTGGGCTACATAGTGAGTTCAAGGCCAGCCTGAGCTGCATAGCAAGGCCCTGTCTCAAAAAACAAAAACAGAAAAGTAGGTTACCATGAGTAGATTGTATGGCATGTGAATTATATCTCAATAAAGCAGTTTTAAAATGAGAGTTAATCCAGTGTACTGGTTTGAAATATAGAGAAATACGCAGTTCTGTTTTAACATCACCTTAATGAAATTATATATTTTAAGTAGGTTTATTTTATTGCTATTGACTTTACTGTTATCTGCATCTATCACAAAATTTTTTTGAATAAATAACTTTCAAAGGAAGAACATTGAGAACCTTTCTTGGGACGGGAACAAGTGGGGCCTGTGGCAGGTATTCTGGGTCCCTCCAGGAGCTCCGAGATGACTTCCACAGGGCTGTAGTAATGTGCATCTCTCACCGCTTCCCTTTCTGATATTGGGGGAGACCAATTTCACTGTGGCTTCAAGGTGCATCTCCCTGAGAGCTCGTGGAGCTGAGCGTTTTGTCACCTATTTGTGGGGCATTTGAAGTTCTCCTTCAGAGAGGAATCCATTTATATTCTTTGCCCATTAAAAATTATTTTAAAATATTATCATTATTATTATTGAGACAGGGCCTTGCTGTGTAGCCCAGGCTGGCCTTGAACTCACAGTGACCCTCCTGCCTCAACCTATGCCCATTTATCAATTGGAATATTTGCTTTTGCTTTTGAGTTTTAAGCATTTCTGGATGTGGATTCGCTGCCAGATGAGCAGCAAGCATGCACTGAAATATCACACTGTTCCTCTTAAATCTGCAATTGTTATGTGAGTCAAGAATTTTTTGCTTTTTTTTTATGCAGCACCGGGGATTGAACTCACGACCTTGCACTTGCCAGGCAGGCGCTTAGGCCACTGAGCTAAATCCCCAGCCCTTTTTTTAGAAATTTAAGGAGAAGGAAATGTTAGCTCCCCTGAATAGTGAGTGACCTGGGCCATTGAATTATAATAAAAATAATTTTATCTCCTAAAGCAAAAAAAAAAAAAAAGAAAGAAAGAAAAAAGAAAAGAAACATTAACTTCCCTGACTTGACTCTTACACACTGTGCACATATATAAAATCATCACACTGTGCCTTGTAAATTTACATACAATAACTACTAATAAAAATAATTTAAAAAGCATATTTTTGTTCCCTAAATGGCACTGTCACCAGCAGAGGGTGCGCAGGGACACAGGGAAGTGGCTCAGGCTTCAGCAGGGTCCTGGGTTTCTGGGATCCGAGGATAATTCCCTCTGCCCCAGCAAGCTGTGGTCCTCCTGCTGAGTGTACTCCCCACTCCCGGACCCTGGTGTGGCCCCGTGAGCCGGCACTGGCCGCTCGCCCTGGGTGATCCCCGCCTGGCCTTGAGGCTCACTCACTAACAGACTGTGGCAAAGTGGGGCAAAAGTGGGACTCCTCTCCATGTGATTCTGGGGGTGCGAATGCAGCCTGGCACAGCCGTGTGGGAGAAGTACGGGGATTCTCCAGGACGAACATGGGCCCGGCCAATGGGCGAGGGCTTCTGGTCAGGCAGGAGCAGTAGTGCTTCCGTGTGCTGCACGTTTGTGCTTTTCTGACGGGCTGGGTCACACTCCGTCGCACACCCACGATCTCCCCTGTGGGTGGGCATCTGGGCTGTCTCTACCCCGCGGCGCTGTGCACCATGCTGCTGTGAAAGCCCACCAACACCCAGCTTTCGGTGCCATAGGTCTAAACCCAGAGGTGGAGTCCCTGGGTCAGAGGGTGACCAACCCCACGCTTGGCTTTTTCATTAGCGCATTTTCTTAGCGTGTGTTTCCAATGCGAAGTAAACGCATTCGCTGTGGGGAAATCGGCACAGACACACACGGCCCTCGGTCCTTTTTCCTTCTCCTCCTCTTCCCTCCCGTCTCCCACATCCTTTCAAAGAACCAAGGCTGATTCATCCATCCTTTGTACATATATTTTTAGTCTCGGTTCCATTAATGTCTGCTCTGATCTTTATAATTTCCTTCTGTGGGTTTCAGATTTGGACGGTTCACCCAGTGAGCTTGTGGGAGTAGGAGACACAGGCCCTGCCCCGGCTGGCACATGGGTGGAGGCCGCCAGGCTGCGGGAGCAGATAAGAGACCTTCCGAGCCAGAGCCAGCCTGTGGGCTTGGGGGCCGTCGCCCCAGACCAGGGTCAGCTGGGAAAGCCGGGCTGCAGCAGGAGGGGAGGAGGGAGGGAGCCATCTGCACCGCCCTCCCCTCCACACCCCACGCAGCTGCGGCCTCCCAGAGCTCGGCGCCGAGGAACATGGCCCCACTCCCGCCCGCCCTCCTCTGCCTCGGTGAGTCCTGAGGGCCACGGGACACGCAGACCGGGCGAGGTTTCAAAAAGTAGCCTCAATACTTTTCAGGGCAGGGGACCTAGGGGAAGGCGGGCCTGGGGAGGCGGGGTGGCCGGTCTGAGTGGCCCCAGCTTCTGTGGCTGGGTCGGGATGGTGCACGTGTGTGCTTGCGCCTGCTTGAAGTCTTTCCGCCACGCCATTGCTGTTGCTTTCTTCCCTGCTTTCGCTTGAACGTGGGCTCGATGATCTCAGGACTCATTCAGAAGTCTGTCAGTATCCCGCGTGGGGGTGGAGCCAACAAGGCCCTGACACCAGCCAGGTGCGGTGGCCCACACCTGTGATCCCAGCACTTCGGGAGGCTGAGGCTGGAGGATGATGAGTTCAGTTTCCACCTGGACAACTTAGCAAGACCATGTCTCAAAATAAACATAAAAAGGGCAGGGGATGTTGCTCCGTGGCAGAGCACCCCTGGATTGGACCAGCCCTGGCTGGTACTGGGTTGGATCCCCAGGACTGCAAAAAAAGTCTCTCAACTCAAATGCCTGATGATGAGGTGTCTGTAATTTATCCCCCTTTCACAGATAGGAAAACTGAGACTGGGAGAGGTTAAGCCGCATGTCACACATCAAGGACTCAGATGCAAACTAAGGAATTTGGCCAGCAACTCCACACTTGAAAATAAATATCTTCTTTCTGTCCCTTTGGAGAGGAGAAGGCTAATCATCTCCTTTTGATGTTGATGGATATAGATTGTATAATTTACAGTGCACAGCACAGTGTTTTAATGCATGTGCACACTTTGGGGTGGCTAGAGCAAGCTAGTTAACATAGCTGGGTCCTCTCATGCTGATTTTTTTTAAATAGTGAGAACATTTTAAATTTCAGTCATTTTTAAGAATACAACACATTGTTGAGCCAAGCACGCCTGGAATCGAAGTACTTGGGAGGCTGAGACAGGATGATCCCCGTGACCTTGAGATCATCCTGGGCAACACAGTGAGACCTTGCTTCACCTCCTCTCCAAGAAAGAATACAGCACACTCCTCTGAACTTCGGTCACCATGCTGTGTGACAGAGCTCGCATGTTTACTCCCCCTGTGCAGCTGGAATTCCACACCCCTCACCGGCGCCTCCCCAGCTCCTGCTCATCGAGGTTGTACGCTGCTTCTGTGAGGGCACGAGCCCACCCTCTGTGCCGCCAGTGTTTGAATCCATTCCTACCAGCTGTGTAATGAACAGATGAGACACTTGCTCCATCTCCTGAACCGTATAGAACAGGACCTAAGCAGCAGGGTTATGGTGCTTCAGAAACCTGTACCCAGCAATCCCCATCCTCATCCCGCTGTGCAAGTCAGTGCACCGTATCTAAAACTACAAAATCAGCACACAGCTGCAGCCAGGCAAGGTGTCGCACACACACTCAGGAGGCTGAGGCAGGAGGGTCACTGCGAGTTCGAGGCTGTGTCACGAAGCAAAAAGCAAAAAACAACAAAACACAAATGACAGCATACATGCATTTAAAAATCCATAGAGGTATAAAGATGCCAGAGGGAAGGCTAATCTAGTCCAAAGTGTGTGCGTGGGATCAGGGAGGAAGCAGCTGTCTGGGGAGATGTGTTGGCTTTAGACATATTTTTAGGGCTGAAAGGACGGCTCAGCCTCAGCGGCGGAGCCTCCCTACCATGCACGGGGCCCTGGGTCCACCCTCAGCGCCACGGAAAAAGCAAGCGATCCTTGCGTGAAAGCTCACGTGTCACTTCCATTCTAGGCATCCCCTGGCTCCGTCCCTGTGGGCCCAGCACACCTTCCCCACCCGGGCGGGGAACCGAGCCCCGGAACTGCCCACTCCCGGCATGCAACCGTCCTATGCGCGGGTCACACGGCGGGGGTGGAGGCCGGCGCGCGCGGTGGGGGGGGGTGCTTTTGTGAGCTGGTTCTCATGAGAGTGCGAGGCTGTCCGGGGTCCTAGCGCTGGCTCTCCTCTTCTCTCCCCAGGCCTGTGTCTGGGCCAGGCGGCGTGGGCACAAGGTGGTGAGTCCTCCCCGAGCTGAATGTCCCTCCCCTGGGTCAGCCCCGGGCCCGCCCCAGGCCCTCGGACTCCCGGTGACCCCGGCCCTGCTTCCTTGCAGGCCGCCTCCCCAAGCCCTCCCTGCAAGCTCTGCCCAGCTCCCTGGTGCCCCTGGACAAGCCGGTGACCATTCGCTGCCGGGGGCCCCCGGGCGTGGACCTGTACCGGCTGGAGAAGCTGGACTCCCGGAGCTACGAGGACCACGACGTCCTCGTCATCCCGGCCATGCGGAGGAACCACGCGGGACGCTACCGCTGCTCCTACCAGAAGGGCTCGCGCTGGTCCCCAGCCAGCGACCACCTGGAGCTGGTCGCCACGGGTAACTGTGGGGTGCAGCGTGGCCGCTCGGAGCCCATGCGTGTGTGGGCCTCGGCTCTGTGTCTGGGCAGAGGGACTGCGGGGTGTGGGTGACGCAAACCCCCAACCCTAAGGGGCTGGGGTTAGGAAGGGACCCCAAATCTCACGGGGCTGGGATTGGGGTGAGGCACCCGCCTCGAGGTGAAACTTAGACACTCGCTAATCAACACCATGATGTCTTCGTGCACTTTGTTGAGACATCAAGATCCATGGGAAAATGTCCGCGATGAACAAAATACCACAATTCGAGAGGAAAACAAGAGCCAGCAGTGC
>RJWT010038118.1:0-12928 GCA_004365215.1 Cuniculus paca
AGTTAGCTTCCCGGGAAAGGAAGTGGAGAGCGTGGGAGGCGAAGGGTTGTTTCATTGACCCCTACTCTTCAGATCCTGAGCGATTCCTGCAAGGGCTGTGAACTTCTCGCATTCCGAGGGCGCTTGACTGGAAATCCGTCTCCTCGGGTCTGCTGGGCTGGTTAGGGAAAGAGGCCACTCACAAGTCTTTGTCTAAAGCTCCAGAGGAGGCCCGGCTGCGGACAGCTGCTCGGTTCAACTTTGGGGTGAACAGGGGGGCACTCTCCACATCTTTCTGGAGAAAGTGAAAGCAAAGTGGCGGTTCTTGGAAGACAGCTCTAAAAAGCCATCTGGGAAATTCCGATAGGGGTTCAAGTGGGAGACCTACTGCCCTGTGCCACTGTAAGCATTTACCAATACATGGCTTATTTTTGTCTCCCTGCTCACCTCCTGGCAGCTCAGACCTTCCCAGTGCTCTGCTCTTTGCTTTGTTCACTTAATGTAGTCTGGGGTCCTTCCCATTCTGCGCATGGAAAGCATCCCCACTGTTTTGCACAGTGAGCCACTGTTTATCCAGCCCGGCCCCTGTTGGGGGACTTTTCTGTTGCTTCTGATCCTTCACTATTAGAAGCAGTGCCACCACTAATGTCTTTGATTGTGTCTCATTTGTCTCCTGTTTAGGTCTGTCATAGTGCTGTAAAAAGGCTTTTTGCCTTTAAGGAGATGACATAATCACAGTGCTTGACTTTTTGACCCTCCATTAAAGACTAAATATCTCTTTTTAAATTCCTTTTAGCACAAATCACAGCCTGGGTGCCACCAGGTACATTTTCTTCCAGTCTAGCAGCATTCCCATACCTTCCCCACCCCAGGGCTCTGGTTAGTCTCTGCAGTGCATTTGGCGGGTTTGTCAAGACCCCTTCCTCAGGGAAGAGGAAGCTTCCTCCCTGGGAGTGGATGGAATCTCAGCTCCTCTCATCTCCCTTGCTCCACACCAGAGATCCTGAACCTCAGCATTAGTGGTGTTTGGGCCCAGACACCTCATTATGGGCACGGGGTGGGGCTGACATATTTTAGATGCTTAGCGGTATCTTTGGCCTCTATTCATTAGGCCCCAGTGGTGTCCACAGATGCCTCCAGACATTGCCAAGCTTGGGCCCTGGTGGGGAGACAAAATTGTCCTGACCGAATGCCACAGTTGTACCCCTGTCAGGCCTGTCGTCCTCTTGTCCTTTGTTGGACTCTGAGGTGCTCAGGCTGTTGGTTGTTCACACAGACACTGGCTCTGTGTCCCTTCCTAGGCTTCCCAGAGCTAAATTAGCTGGGTAGCCAAGGCAGCCTATCCCAGTCCTCCCCAGACCAGAGGTGCCAGAAGACACATGTGTAGTTCATTCAGGGCCGTGGTAGGGCCTGTCCTGGCCTGAATTGTCCAGAACTTCCAAACAGGGCTAGCCACTGCCTTGCTTTTCCATGTTATCTTGACTCGTGGCAATGAAAGAGCAGGTAAAGGCTTAAGCGGTGAACTGGCCATTCCTTGGCCACTCTCAACCAAAGTCTTTTTTCTTCCCTGTGGCACCATCCAGCTCAGTCATCTGAATTCCTCACCTTTTCAACCTTCTCCCTTTGTGCTGAGCCTTGAGGTAGTTTATGCCCAAGCCGGTACAGTGTATGGTAGGGGCCAAGTCAGTTCTGGTCCTCTGCCATGCATGGAGTGGCCCTTTCATGCTCTGGGCAGAAGCCTGCCCCTTCTCCCACCTCTCCAGGTCTCCTCTGTCCACCCAAAGAACCAAGATCTGGCCGTTTCTGTGGACATTCCTGATCTTCTGACCTCGGTCTTCTAAGCTGGCTGCCTAAGCACATAGCAGTCAATTCCATTGCCTTTTCTTAGTAGCTGCCTGTATCTTTGTCTACTCCCTTGAAGAGGTTAATATATTCCTGCTTGTCCTAGTTACTGTCTCATTGTTGGAACAAAATACCCAATACCCACAAGTTAAAGGAGGAAAGGTTTATTTTAGTTCACAGTTTGTAGAGGTTTCAGTCCATGATTGGCTTGCTCTAAGGCAGGGCGTCATAGCAGAGGAGAAACAGTTCATGCTATCTCATGCGAGCAGGATACAACAGCCTTCCTTCTGCTTTTCCTCTTTATTCCATCCAGGTTACAAGGCTATTGGTTGGTGTCACTCACCCCCAAGGTGGGTCTTCCATCTTCAGTAAATTCATTCAGTCACATCCAAAACTGTTAAACCATTCAGGAGACTAGCCCACTATCACACAGCCATGGTCCAGTGTCACACCCATGAACCAGTTATTCCCAAAAGCCCCGACTAAGAGTGCACGAGGTTTTGGGGGGACATCTAGATATAAGCAGTGACTCTGTCCTGCTGGGTCTCCTCTCAGTGCGGGTCTCCCAAGCATGGCCACATGCAGGATGTATTTTTTACAACCAGTAGTAGGCTGCATGTATTGGCTTTGGAGGCAGACAGATGCTGCCCGTGTCACTGTCATGCTACGGGATCTTGGGTAAATTACTTAGCCTCTTTGTGTTACTGTCAATTATGGGCCTGGAGACAGGTTCCCAGATTCTTGTGTTTGACAGAGAATTGGATAGAGCACACAAGAGCAAGAACACAGGGGTGAAAGTATACTTCAAGTCAGTACCCGCAAAAGAAAAATTGCAAGGGCTGGGATCTAGCTCAGTGGCCTAAGCGCCTGCCTGGCAAGCGCAAGGTCATGAGTTCAATCCCCGGTGCCAAAAAAAAAGAAAAAGAAAAATTGCATTAGCTCTGAGGGTGTAGAATGTAAAGGTTTAAATGTCCCACCTGCTTTAAGGCACCTCCCATGGGGGTAGAGGCCCCCAGAACATGATTGACAGGGTGCTGAGTCATGTCTATACATCTATTGTATATGTCTTTTTCCATGATTAGCTCTATTATAATCTTATGTTTAAGATATAGTCTATATGCATGAACTTTCATTAAGCACTAGGGGAAGAAAGGTTACTCTGGGTCAGGCAGGGGTGTCTAGTGTCTCTGAGCTCTTTGCCAGATCCCCCACCCCAGGACGCTCACTTCCTGCAAGGGACAGGGGCCTGGTTCTCCTGTTTCAGGCTGAAGAAGAAGGCTGTTCTCATCAGGGTGCACTGGCCCTGACATCATGTCCCTACTTTTCTTCTCCAGGGGTGAACTTGCTTTAAAGACTTGCAAAATCTCTTTTCCTGTGTTCTAATCTGTTTCTGGAGTTACACTGTATCCTCCCAGTTGTCCCATGGCTGAAAGGATGAGTGTGCCCCAGCGTGCTGCTTTCCTGTGTCCACTGTGTTGGGGAAGGAGAGAGCTTGTCAAGAGGTCACAAGAAGCTGAGGGGGCACTGAGGTCTACTCAAGACACTGTTTTATGATGGGCTCATGAATATTCAAGCATGCAAATGACAACACTATGTCTACAACTCCCAGAATCTTAAACCCCCTTTGAGGGTATCTTGGGGATTTATTTCTGTGCAGAAAATAACTCTGCAGAGTGAGTCAGCTACCTTTCATCTGACCCCTCTATTCCATTTCCTGATAATTGATTCTATAGATTATGGCATATACTGCAAGGGAAGAATTTTTTCCTCTGTTGTCTCTTCTTTTCTTTTCCCCCCTCTTTCTTCTTTTTTCTTTCTTCTTTTTTCTTTCTTCTTTTTTCTTTCTTTCTTTCTTTCTTTCTTTCTTTCTTTCTTTCTTTCTTTCTCTTTCTTTCTTTTTCTTTTTTCTTTCTTTCTTTCTTTCTTTCTTTCTCTTTCTCTCTCTTCTTTCTTTCTTTCTTTCATGTCTCTTTTTCTTCTCCTTTTCACCCTTCTCCTTTTCTCTTTGTCTCTTTCCTTCTCTCTTAATTATAATACTCTAGAAAAATTGAAACCTATACAGACTGAAAGAATAGTATATTGAAGCACCCTGGATTCATTTCCAGTTTCAACAATTATCAACCCATGACAACCTTGTTTCATCTGTATTCTCACCTACATACTCCCTAATTTCAAAAATTATTTTGAGGCAAATGTGAGACAACATATCAAGAAGTATCTCTAAAAGATAAAAACTCATGCTTTATGCTTAAAACAACACGAGCTTATTATCTTACAGCTCAAGAGGTCAGAAATCTGGGATGGGTTCATGGGCTAAAACTAAGCCATTAGCAAAACTGCCTCCCTGTTAGAGGCTTTGGAGGAGACTCCAGTTCTTGTGGCTTCCAGTTTATCTCTTTTTGTTTGCTCTTCCACTGTTGAGGATCAAACCTAAGGTCACATGTTTGCTAGGTAAGTATTCAACCACTGAGTTACACCCAGAGCCCAAAGACAGACAACAGCATTTCTCTTTCAATTTTTAGATGCTGCCTGTATTCCATTGCTCACGACTATTCCATTCTGACCATTGCTTCCTTCCTTCCTTCTCCTTGACTTGCTTTTTCCTAGTTTGTAATTACATTGTGTGTTTACACTATGCTCACCCAAGTAGTTCAGGATAATCCCCATCTACAAATCTTTAATAACATCAGCGAAGTCCCTTTTTCTATAAAAGGTAACTGCTAGTCAGCTTTCTGTCATTTTAACAAAATACCTGGGACAACTAACTTACAAAAAGAAATGGTTTAATTCGGCTCACGGTGTTGGGGATTCTAGTTTAAGATCATGCAGATTCTTTGCTTTGATCCTCTGGATGGCAGACCAGATGGTTTTCTGTCAGAAAGCACAGGCTGGGGCCTTACAGTCTCCTTCAAGTGTACCCCCAGTGACATAAGGCTGTCCCACAAGGCCTCACCTTGTAAACATCTCACCTCCTCCCAGTAACACTTCTCTGGGACTGTGCCTTTCCACATGTACCTTTGCAGGACACTTATCCAAACCATAGCAGTAATGTATTTGCAGGTCTTGAGATTTGGACATGGACATCTTTGGGAGGGCTGCAATTTTAACTGCAACACCAACAAACAAACAAACAAAAATCTCATTCTAGTCCTAAAAATATGTCAGTCAATAGAACAAGCAAGAATGTAATGTGGTCCCCCAAGTTTTCGTCTCTGAATTTAAAACTCTTGTGCTGAAAACCTGCAGGAATATTTTTCTGTGCTGTACTTGTGTTACCAAGAAAGTTGGGCTTTTCAATAAAATTGCTCCTGTACCACATGGCAGGTGGGTAGCAATACTGGCCTCGGGAGTTCATACTTGACCTTTAATTCAGTGATCTGCTTCTTGATGTTTGAGGTGGTTGGGGGGTGATCAAAAGTAGTTCCTTCTTTTGTAGCTCTTTTGTGAACCCTTTCAGATTATCTTGCTGAGAACATTTAATTGCATAATAGCACAAAGATAATGTATTTTCTTTGGATAATTGCTTTTGAGACATAACAATACCATTATCACAACAAAAATATCAAATCCTTAATATCACCAAATGTCTGCAAAGGGCTTAATTATCTTTTATCCCCCAGTTTGTTTATTTGAATTAGGATCTATAAGTTTCATACATTGCCTTCCATTGGCATGTCTTCTATTTTATGGTTTGACTTTCCATAAATGTAATTACATTATCTATCCATACCTCCCTTTTCTTAGATAAATGATAGCATAATGTTACAGTTTAGATCTAAAATGACCCACAAAGCCTTGTGTGCTTGGAAGATGACTGGATTATGGGGGTGTTATGGCTTGTGTCTAGATGTCCCCCCAAGGCCTCATGCAGTCATAGGTGGGGCTTTTTCAAAGGTGACTGGATCTACAGTGTGTGACCCTTGGATTGATTCATGGTGCAATGCTAGATTCAAGAACACAAGGAGTAAGGGTGTCAATGCTACCCGCCCTAAGTAACCTGGATAATATATAAAGGATGGAAAGAGCTGTAGTCATCCTTTGCTTGCTTTGCTATCTTCTGCCCACCATGAACTCTTTCTCCTCTGTAATGCCTGTCTGCCGTCCACCCTGCCTTGGAGCCAGCCGATTATGGACTGAACTCTACAGACTGTGAGTTAAATAAACTTTCTCTCCTTAAGCTTTGGATGTCAGGTATGTTGTCCCAGCAACAAAAAAAGTAACAAAGACAGGGGGCATTACATTTGACTTGCTATTGGAAGGTAAGGTCTGGTTGGAAGAGGTGATAAAAATGGTATGAATGAGAAGGGTATCTCTCCCTTTCCAGTGCCTCCCTTCACTCTGCTTCCTGGCCACCCTGATGCGAGCAGCTTTTTTCTGTGGGTCCTTCCCCATGCCCTTTCTGGATTCAAGATGGCTGACTATGGGCTGAAACCTCTACAAACTGTGAGCCCAAATAAGCCTCTCCTCCTTTAAATTACAAGTGTCAGATACTGTGCCTCAGTAATGAGAACATGACTAAGACAGTTTTTTTTTTAAACTTAATGAAACATCCTAGAGATCATCCACAGTAGTACACAAAAAGCTCCTTTGTCACATTTACTGCTGCACAGTGATCCTCTGTGTGGCTGCATGTAGGTTATTGAACAAGAGCCCCTCTCATGAACACAGGGGTTTGTCACAATCGTTTGCTATAACAGAGTGGTGCAATGAGAGGTTAAGTCTTTTAATATTTTTGCTAGTGTATCATTGAAATAGATTCCTAAAAGTCATACTTCTGTGTAAAGGGCAAAAACCTAATGCACCTCTCCTGTATATTCTGAGTTTCTCTCCATAGGAGTCTATCATTTACCTTCCTGCCAGCAGTGTATGAAAATATCTGCCTCCTAACACCCATTCCAACATTATCTTATCAGACTCTTGGATGTTTGCTAGGTGAAAAAGGATATCTTGAGGTAGTTTACATTTGAACTTGATGAGGGTTTTAGTACCAAGAGCTAGTAGTCAGTTTCCTATTTAGCACAAATTATAAAACCTCAATTCTTCCCTCTGTACCTATGAATGACCATGATAACATGATGAAACTACTGAACACAAATATTACTCCTGCATTTGTTTAATTAAATTATATTTATAAATTCCACCCATTGTCCTTATTCCTAGGTGTTATGTCATGTGAATGAATATCTGATCAATGAAACCTTCTGCCAGAAGTGCTGCAGCAGGCTTAGGCCTCAGCAGAGGACAAAACCTCTCAAATCAGGGGTGTGAAGAGGTAGCTCAGTGGGCAGTCATATCTGTCTACTGTCTTAGCAGTTTCCCACATGCCAGGGGCTAGTTTTAGAGAATGGGGCCATTTTTCAAATGTCTTCCTCAGATTTCAGACTGGCATAGTAGACTCCCCTGTGTTGCCACAGATGGCTGGGGCACCTTGGAAAGGGTGGTATAGCAGGTGGCAGGTGCCAAGGAACCTGCCCAGTGAGAACACCATGTCCTAGGAATTAGATCCAGTAACTATGGGGCAGCTACTACTGGCCATGGCAGTCTTATGGAAAAGAGAACACCTACTTTACCCCAGCCCACTTCCTCAATCTAATGTTTGCAGAGATACCCGGGTCCCAACTTTCTAATCTTGTGGCCTGGGGCTATCTACCCATTTTCATAGGAAATAACTCCTGGAGAATGAAGCATGGATATTGTAGAATCCTGTGATTTCTCTGGGGCAGGCATAGCTGTGGAGTGAAGTGGGGTTTGTCAAACTGTTGGTTTAGAACACACACATGATGGCATGGAGACCTTATGGGGGCCCATCAACTTTAAGGATTTTAAACAGCGATGGGTGCCTAAAACGATGGCCACCAGGGCACTGGTTCATCTGAGAGGCAGCATCTCATCTGCAGTATCACAGCTGGTAGAAAATCAGAAGCAGTCAGCCCTTGAATTCCCATCTTACTTCAGTATGTAAGTGGTCACTTCATCCAATGAGGGATATGACAGATGGACTATAGAGTAGTTTGATTCCATGCCTTATTGGGTTATGACAATGATGCAGGAAAGTCTTTTGGTCAGAAGCAATTACTAAAGGAATTTTTAAGTGAGATGTCAAGGATAATTAGGTTATACTAGAGACACTGAGAGGTGAGAAAGGGGTCAATATAATTATTCTGATAATTATTCTGCCTACTGGTGGTGGCCAGCCAGCCTCTCGCCCCTGAGATCAGTCCATAAAAGGACAAAAGTGGGAGGGGGCAGGCTATCTGAGAAGCTGAGCAGGAAGAGCATTCATTGTGGAATTAGACTTAGATAAAAGATAGGTATAGGAAGACTTGTTTTCCACATGCCTATTAAGCCAGATGGGCCAATGTTTTCCTTTTGTTTCTTTTTGATTACTTGATCAGTCTTTCTTAAGCACTTGGTGTACTTGGGCCTTGAAAGTAGTAGACATCAGAAAATGTAGAAATTTTCTGTCTTACTGTGATGATACTGTTAAAATGTATTTTTGGCCAGTAGTACATTTGAAAAAAAATATTAATCACATCCATTCATAGCTTTCCCCACCTTCAGCCATTTTCGAAGATCATAGTTTTTATATTTCACCTATATCTTTTACTAAGTGCATCAGGGTTGTAGCACAGGCCTGTTATGCTGATCTGGTGGACAGAGAAACAACAGGCTATTTCTTTTGTAAGAAGAGGGGAGATGGAGAAAGTATGAGAGGTGGGTGGGTTGGGAGGAGACTAATGCCCCTGCACAAAGTTAAAGATGTTGCAAAAGTATATGACCACACAGGGTTTTGGTTGATTACAGAATCCTGGGTAAGATAAGACCACTGAGTCTTTGTTTTGAGAAGAGAATGAAGGTTGAAGAGGTTTTCTGAGTCTCTGCATCACATGGGTGGAGCATTAGGGCTGGAGACTGAATTTTTCTGGCTCTGTCTGATCCCAAAGTCCAAGGTCTTCACCACCTACTGTTTTGTGAATGAGGCAAAAAGCCACAGGGATCATGGCCCACTGAATTTGATAAATAACCTACATAATGAAATCCTACAGTCTCCCAAGTCATCATCAATATGGAAGTAGAACTTGAATCCCCATGTGAAAAGGAAGTACACAGCATATATTCCAAGCAGAAAAATCTTTAATCAGTTAAAGATTAATGTACCTTAGTGAGACTTTGGACAGATGTAAAAAGAACAAATCTTGCCAAAGCAATGTTTTTGCATTCTTGGGGCAGAATTATACAATGAAGAGATGAAAGAGAAGCAGCTGGTCAAACACACAAGGACTTCTAAGAAATGTGTGACTGAGGCCTCTAAGGTAACCCCTTGTGAGTGAATACAGATCAGGGCTCATGTTGGCCTGTGACTGGCAGGATTAGACTAAGATCTCAAGTTTCAAGCCCCAGTGTATGTTCTGTCCCTTTGGAAGGTGTAGAGGGTAAATACATTTTTAGTCAGAATGTGGAGTATATGGACATCCCAAAAGATAAGAAACAGGCCAGGAGCTCATTGATTCAACCAAGAACTTGATCCAAAAAGCATAATTTTTGTATAAGACTATTGTCATCTATGCTCTTTTTTCCTGCTCTATCCTGTCCTCTGCTTCTGGATTGTACAGTACAGTGGAATAAACAGCAGAGTTTTAGAATGAGATTGGTTTCAAGTATCAGGCCACAATCTCCTATTTTCGTGATCTTGGCTAATTTACTTCATGTCTCTGAGCCATCGCCCTCACAGAGTAGATTTGAGGAATCCAGTACACACCTTTCCTTCTCTTCCATGTCACTGGAGGCCCTTGGCCATCTGACCTGAACATATTTTTCCAGCCCTACATCTGTTTCTCATCTTGGGCTGATGGTTTTGTCTTCTTTGTCCCCACAGCTAAGTCACATTACTGTAGATCTTTGGACCAAATACTCTCCCTCTTCTTCTCCACTCATCAAGGTCACCATGATCCATTTCCATCATGATCTTTTATGTGGATTCTGAGCTCTTACAGTCATGTAGTTTGCATTGCGTTGAATAGACAGAGATCTTTCTCATTTATGGATACTTGTCCACACCTGTTTTGGCTCCCTCAAAAAAACTGTCAATTTTTTGTGGCCAGTGACTGTTTCTTAAATGCCTTTCCTGTTCTTTACATCACCAGATCAGGAGCTGGACACATGGTAACATGAGCTCAATGGAAACTACCAAGAAAACAAGGGGAACTGCCAAAGCACCAGCTTATGAATTCTTTTAGCAAACATTGACTGGTCTCCTTCTAGGTTCCTGGAACTAGGTTAAATGTTGAGCACAATACCATGAGTGAGACAACCCTAAGGAAGTCAAAACTCATTGGAGGAAAGAAATATAACAAATAGAGAATTATACAATGTATTTCAAGGTCCAGACTGTGTTTGAACATAGGAACACCATTTTGAACGAGTAGGCCTTTGCTTAACTGGGAGTGAAGTGGATTCTTATAAGACAGACTAGCACATGCAAAAGCATGGGGTTCAGGGAAGCTGGCATCTCTAGGAAAAGTAGAATAATCAAATATGGCTCAGCATAGCTAATGGGGAGCAGTGGGAGGCAGGAGGGATGGGACAGAGATACACTGGGGGAAAATGTTGGAGAGTTGGAAAGACAAATGGGGTGTCAGGCCATGGAGAACCTTACAGGTAGGAATAGTTACTTGGATGCTATCCTATAGGAAATAGGGAAGACTAAAAAGTTGTAAGCATAGACATTTCTCTTAGCGAGAGAAAGATGGCAGATCTTCCAGTAATCATCTCCCCTTGGAAACAACAGTATGAACAGCTATTCACATAACCAACTATATTCTTAAGAGCTAAGGAAATCAGATGACAGGCCATAATACCTGGCTTTAGCATAAGAAAAGACACATTTAAGAAGGTGAGAAGGAGAGTTGCCCATGTCATTCCTCCCTAAACTCTAAGCAATGCAATGGAGAGAGAAAGATACCTTCCATTAGGCGGAGGGGAGGGGTTGAAGCCCAGGTCCTAGACTTGAAACCCAGTATTGGGCAGTACCCAGTAACTGACCTCTGGACCACATTAGCCAGGTGGCCAAGGGACTACCTCCGCAATGCTTCTCTCAACCCTCTGCAGAACAGATTCCACCTGCTGTGTGTTTCAGGGGTGGTGGTGGTGGTAGGACAGGGAAGTAAGCATAGGACTGATTGGCACTTAGTGCTCTGGTGAAATGCAACACTGGGAAGTGCTCAATGGCTCCTATGCCCTGAACAGTGCCTATAGACAGATTCTGATCTCACCCTGGGGTTAGGCAGAGACATGTGGCTCCCACTGAACTTCTATTCTAGCCAGTGTCACCATGGCTGGTTGTAGCAATGTGTCACAAATGCAGTATAGCAGTAGGCACACAATAGTGACATAGTTTGGTCCTGCCCCTTTGCTTTGCTGGTCCTTGTGGGCTATGGCCTTGGTAGCCATGGGACTGCTCATCCTGTCTCTTCCCTAATTCTATGAAACAAAACACAGGGAGTATTTGTTGACATGGGAAAAGAGAGGTAGAACCAAATCATTGCAGAGGGGCCTGTGGTCAATCCCTTGGTGAGGCCTAGAGCTGGACAGAATCCTGTGGCACTTGATCACAAGCTGATGACTGTGCATAAGACTTCTGGTACCCATCCTGGTACCAGGTAGAAGCTTGCAGAGATGGGTAACCTTTTTGGGCACTCCTTCAGTTCTTTCTGAAACTACGGATTCAGGACAAAGTTGAGCTTGGGTGCCCTCTACTGCTGAAACAGTGACAAGACATCAACCAGACATTGCAAACCTGGATTTAGTGTTCTACCTAGCACTGAAACAGCAGAAGTGATCCCAGGTTCAGAAAAAAATAACGGCCTGCTTAGAATTTCTGTAAGGACAGGCACAAAGCTGGAATAAATACCCAGTCCTTTAATGCACTGATGACATCGTACTGCAACGAGCATCAAGAACTTTCATGGAAGCATGACCTCATTTATTGGACAAAATTAGGCACCAGAAATTCACCATATGGCAAATGAAATGTATAAAATCTTAGAGAACTCAAAAGAGTCATTTTAAAGAAGTTCAAGGAGTTTTAATAAAACCTATGAAGTTTCAAGAGAGCACAGAAAAATTCAGAAACTTAACAGGGATCAAAATCATTTAAGAAAGAAATGGAAATCCTTGAGCTAAAAAGCACACTAACTAAAATTATAAACATTATAGGAGGTATTAGCAGTAGCCAAAAAATAAACAACCAAGAATCAGTGAGCTAAAAGACAGGCATACTTCAAAATATATAGAGGAGTAAAAAGAAAAGAGAATGAAGAGGAACAACTAAAGCATATGAAACTTTTGAGACATCATTGAAAACAAATATTTGGGATACTGTTGCTAAAGAAGGACTTAAAAAGCCAAAAGAATAGAAAATTTTATTCAAAGAGATGATAGAAAATTTCCCAAATCTAGAGAATGATATAGGTATAAGGTAAAATCAGTTTCAACTCAAGCTAGCCTACCCCAAGACATATTATATTGAGGCTCTCAAAGTTTAAAGACAAAGAAGATTCTCAAAGCAGCAAGAGAAAAGAAACAAACAACAAATAAGTATGTTCCAGCTAACTTGACAGCAGACTTTTTAGCAGGAATCTTATAGGTCAGCAGGCAGGGGAATGAATTTTTGATAGTGTTGAAGGATCAAAATTCTTAACCAATAATAATGAACCTAGCAAAGCTACCTTGCAAAAGTGGGAAAATATAAAGATATTCTCAGACAAACAAAAGCTGAGAGAATTTGTCACCACTAGATATATATTATAAATGCTGAAGAGTTCTTCAAACTGAAAGAAAGGGATGCTGTTGAGTAAGAAGAAAACATCAGAAGGTATAAAATTCACTAGTAAGAGTAACTGTATGATGGTAGAGATGATGTGAAAACAATTTAGAACATTAGTATGGAGACTAAAAAACCAAATAATTAAAATAATAACCACATCAATATGTTAATTAGTATGTTAAGAGACAATATAGGGAGATATAGACTGGAACATCAAAATATGGGGAGGAATGAAGTACTAGTTTAGGATTCCATTAGTACCTTTTCTCTATATTTTGTTTC
>RJWT010038119.1:0-12848 GCA_004365215.1 Cuniculus paca
AAATATTGGAAGTAGCCTATATGTCTATCAACACATGAATGGATAAAAAAAGTCTTTATATAGAATGGAATACTATTCTGTAATAAAAAAGATAAATTTAAGTTGTTTGTAAGAAAATAAGTGTAATTTGAGACCATAATGTTAAGTGAAATAAGTCTGAAATGTGAGTTTAAGTATTGCATGATTTCTCTTACTTGAGAAATTCAAAGTATAAATAAATGGAAGAGAAAAATAAAAGATAGCTAACAGGAAACAGAGAGATTGATCTTTTATAAAAGGGAAGGGGATGTAGAGATACTATACAGGGGAGGAAGGGGAAGGAATGTGATGAAAAGTTAATGTAAGTTATGTTCATGACCCAATTCCCCTCAATGAAAGTAAACATTATGTGCTGCAAACATACACTCATAAAAATAAAACTACAAAACATGAATTTACAAAGCTTCTACTAGAAGTAACGCTAATCGACCAACCTAACAAAATGTAAACGTGATGTATATAAATGCTATATTTCTATAAATATCAAAGAATGATTAGAAAACATGATTTTAGGAATATCCAAATTTATAATAGCACAGAAGAAAGATAACATAAACATGACAACATATTACATATATTAAATTGGTAGAAAATAGAGCATTTTTATTCTCAGAAACTCGGGAGTACAGAATCTCTGAAAATCAATTGACTTTGGAAAGTTGGTACATTTTTTATCATTCATATTTTTAAGGTACTAATGAATGCTGTCAGAGACTGTTTATGCAGCATCTGTTATAGAAATCCATGGATTTACCCCAGATTCTTCACATGGTGCTGTTTGCTCCCTTTAAGTATTTGCAATGTGGTAAGATTATTTAAAAACACATGTGAATAGCAATATAGAACAGCTAACGAGAAGGTTGGAAAAGAGGAGCTTAAGATCCAGACGAATTATAACTTCCCTTCCCCTAGTTACAAATTGAGTTGTGACACAGAAGCTCCCGGGTGTCTACAGGACTGTAAACTCTGAACCACTGAACTTCCTGGAACTTATAGGCCAGAATTTCACAACTTGAATAACAAAGTTTGAGCAGACAAAATATATGTCTTGATCCCAGTGCTGGCAGATGCTTAACCTTTGTGCTGACTACACAGTGGTTCAATAAGGTGAGAAGGGAAATAAACCGAGTAGCTTAACCCTTGTTTCTCTGGTGTTGAGTATCTCATATTATATGTAATGGTAACAGATGTTTGCAGATTATCACTCTCATTTCCAATATTGCCATAAATATTTTTAATGTTATCACAAGGGACATCAAGAGGAAATTCTCTAACAAAAGAGAATAATATAAAAACTTCCAGGATTTCAGTTCCTCCAAGGCTGATGTGTTAATGCGTGTACGTATGTGTATGTGTGTGTGTGTGTGTTTCACCTAATATCCTTATGATTGAAAATTTACTTACAGCCTCACAGGTATATTAAAGTTTATATAATATTTGAAATAGAACTTTGCCCAAAATACTATAAGCTGTGAATTATTTACCATGCAATTAAAAGAAAAAATGCGGAAAGTGTCCTACCCATGAAACTCAAGTTGCTTTTGAATTATCATTTGTTTGCTATTTAAAGAATCAATATTCTTTTAAACTTAAAAATAATTATATGATGATATAATCAAAATCAGAGAATTTTCATTCATTGCATAGCATTTTAAAGAAAATTTAAAATTTTTTTGAGTGCCATATACTGTAACATTATTTAAGAAATATATTTGTGTACATAAAGTTTACAAATTAGTAATATTCATTATATGATGGAATTATCTTACTGCACATTAAATGGATATTATGCATAACTAAGAAATAAATTGAAATTTATTAATCTACTGAGTTCAAGAAATTGTTCTAAAGTATCCTACTATATTATGTTATCAAGATATTTTACTTTTAATTATAAAAAAACTTATAAAGGTAGTAACATCATTAAGAAATTTATACATTATGGTCAATGAGAGAAATTACTTCTGGCAATAGCTAGTAGAACCTTTATTTCATTCCAACATCTTTAGGGAAAAAAAGGCTCTGACACGGGTTGAGGACAGTACATGATCATCAGAGGAACAAAGTGATCTGGTGGTTAGAAGGAAGGTGTTCAGACTGACAGAAGGAAAGAAGAGATATCTTTTCTAAAATTTGGCAAATAATGAATTTATTCAATGACTATATCTTTGATCCTATTCACTCAGCTTATTCACTGTTGCACCTGTAGTAGTAAAGTCAAACTGAGTGTATAGTATCAAGTAAGTATTCACTGAATAAATTCTTTATTTGCTAAATTTTAGAAAAGACATCTCTTCTATCCTATCAGTCTGAATACCTTTCTTCTATACACCAGATCCTTATCCATGCAGAAAATAGAAGATGTGAAGTGTAAACTCTAGCTAGATAGAAAAGTGTTCATTGAGCTAAAATATGACGTGTCACATATATCAGGCATCTTCTATTAGCACTGTGGTAACTTTATTTGACTGTGAAGAATAAGAGAGGTGATGGACATGAGCTAGAGCAGAAATAAAGAATTCTAAATATTAAATCTCACATAGACTGAGTTCAATACCTTTGAGTCTTTCTTTTTGCTGAACTTCTTTTTCATGTATAATATGGGAAAAAATAATACATATTTGCCTTCCTAATAAGAACACTTTGAAATTTAATGAATAGTATCTGCATTCACTGGTATAAAACCAATATGATGATCAGAGGGGTTATGAGACCCAGAAGCCAGAGTTACTTGCAAAGAGGCTGTGTTAAGCAAGGTTTCATGGTCTTATAGTCCTCGGATATACACATTTAAAATTCCATGTCTTTACATAACAATAAACAGAAACCTGTGAAAAAAGGAGCTATTTTGAGAATTGCTATTATTTATTTACATCTAGAAATTATGTTAAATACATAGCAAAGAAAATTTGGGGTCGATATAAAGATTTGAATTATTTTCATGCAAGCAAAGCAAAAACAAATTTAAGCATAAATAATTAGGGATTGAATTTAATCATTATGTATTTTTAAAATATGACAACTTTAACAGGTCAGTGAATGGAATTATCTATAAATTTAATTAATGTGAAGTATTATGCTTGTGTTTCAACCAGACTACTGTTATTCTACAGAGACTTTCCTTTTGCTTTGTAGTATCTGTCATTAAACGCAGGTATTAAAATATTAGGTATTTATATAATTTTTAACTATTCTGTGCAATTACTTTATTTAATAAGTATGTACTAAGCACTGACCACAATAAGTATTGTTACCAGGATCACATGAGAAAACAACTGGAAAATACACATGTGCATTCTTAGTGGCACTTGCTAAATTATTGTGCTTTTAAGAATTTTTGTTTCTTTTTCTTTTTTTTTTTTTGCAGCACCAAGGATCAAACTCATGATCTTGCACTTGCCAGGCAGGTGCTTAGGCCACTGAGCTAAATCCCCTGCCCTATTATTGTGATTTTAAAGCCTCTGCTTAGTGCTTGGACAAAAATTTCAAGATCTGTTTACGACCATTAGCATTATATACGTTTTATATTTTGAGATAGGTAAAAAGTGAATTGTAACTTTGGCAACTAGTCCTCTACTCACTTATACATGCCTAACAAAATATGAATGAGAATTCTTGCCAGCATATGTGCAGTAAAACAATAGACCAGTGAATGATTATATGACTCATTATTGAATCGAAATTTACATTTTTTCTGTATATAAAATATTATAGATTTTATCGTATAGTATGTTATATCATATATACATCAATGAGACTTGTAGAAATTTAAGTTATTTTAGCTACAAAATTCTCACCAGACTTTCACTTACCAACAAATAAAAGTAACGTATTTAGCTGCACTTGAAGAGTGTTTTTTATGAGTTTTATAGTGATAGAATTTACTTGTCTAGCTAGGCATGGTGTTTCATGCCTGTACTTTCAGCACTCGGGAGGCTGAGGCAGGAAGATCATCTCAAATTCGAGGCCAGCCAGGGCTATATAGTGGGTTCAAGGCCAGCTTGGACCATAGTAAGACTCTGTCTCAAAAAAAAGAAATGAAATTACTTGTCTAGTGGTAGAGTATGGATTACAATTAAAAAATCATTAAAAAAATGAATTATTATAAATGTATATTGTAGTATTCTATTATAGGGTGAAATCTGAGAAATTGAATATACTTATAAAGATAAGTCAATTATCCTGTCAAATCATGATTATTTGCCTGAATAAATTATCTATGATAAATACTAGTTGTAGGTCTTTTTTTTTTTTTTTTTTGCAGCACCGGGGATTGAACTCACAACTTTGCACTTTGCCAGGCAGGAGCTTAGACTGCTGAGCTAGATCCCCAACCCTTAGTTGTAGGTCTTTAAATACTTAAATTACTAGAAAAGATCACAGGGCAAAGGTTAACACAAATTCTAGAAGAAAATCTTTACAATGTTGTGTTATGTTTTAGATCTAAAATGTACAAAAGCCTGACATGTCCAAAGGAGGAGTTTTTCAAAGGTGAATGGATCACAAAGCCTCTATGCTGGTTAGTGGAATAATTCATTGATGACGTCTCAGTTGAATGTTCTATTAGGAGGCAGGGTCCAGCTAGAAGAGTTGGATCCACAGGGGTGTTCCTTGGAGAGCCCATCTCCATTCTGAACTTTCTTTGCTTTCTGGCTCCCATGGGTTGAACAAGTGCCCTACACTGAGAATTTCTATCATTCCATTTCTATCTTGGAGCCAGTCATCTAAAGACTGAAATCACTAAACCAGTGAGCCAAAATAAACCTCTCCTTTTGAATTGTTGATGTTATTTTATCCTAATGACAGGAAAATTAATATATAAAATTAATACTTGACTTGCGAAATCATTGCTGTGACTATATCTGACCATGTGACTCAGAAGACTTTAAAATTGGTTTGCAGTAGAGTTTGGAAAGATTTAGAGGTTCAGGCTAGAGAAGTCCCAGAATGCTGCAAACAGAACTTGAGGGACAGTTTTGATCAAAGCTCAGAAGATATTAATGCTGATAAGAATGAAGTCAGTAATAATTCCATCCAGGTATGCAGAGTGAACCAGAAGCAAAATTCAGAGGCAAAAAATAAAAAACTTAAAAACTTTATAGTTTGGCTACTAAGGAAGCTTGCTTAAAGCTGGAACCAAGAAGAATCTTGTAAAAAAATTAGCATTATTCAAAAGAAGTCAATATTTTGCACCAGGACAATAGGAAAGGTAGCTTGAGACCATCCCAGAAATTGGCCAGACCCCACTCATCACAGGCTCAGGGGTGTAATAGGGTACATTTCTTTGAAAGACTTTGCTTTGAGAAAAGAACTCCAGGGTCTCCTTCTCACTTAGGACCATGTAGGGAATTGTAACCACAAGTTTACCATCTGGGTACTCAGAGACCACAGTAGCTTTGGCCCCAGTGGTGATGATTTTATGAGCATGAAGAATGTAAGAGTTGTTGTGTCAGAAAGGTGTCCACCAAGATTTGAAAGGAAAGCCTAGGAGAGCAAGCAGTGTGGTACAACACTACTGCAGTCCTTGCCAAGAAGCCCTGAGAACGTGATGTCTGAGGCTGTGAGATTAAAGCCAAAGGTACAATGGGAAACCCCTAGAAGCTGGAATGACAGGAATGCAGAATGTCTGCTGAAGAAAGCCACAGGCTGTGAGCAGAAGCAATCAGAGTGAAGCTATGCGGCCTGCAAGTAGTAAGAAAATATTGAGGGGGGCAGGGGTGCCAAGTCACATGGAACTATAATCTCATTACCATATACCTTAAGTGCTGGATATGGAGCTTCTTTTCTATTCTCCTATTCCTTTCTTTTAAAATGAAAAAGTTTACCCTGTAGCATTGTATATTAAAAGTATTTAACTTTCTAATTTTACAAGGATTCACAGGTAAGAGGCTTTAGACTTAGACTTTTGAACATACTGGAAGAGTTATGAGTTTGGGAATTTTTGAACTTTAATAAATGTATTTTGCATATAGATAAATAAACTCCTTGGGTCTCAGAGGGAGAATGTAGAGGTTTAGATGTAAAATTTCTCACAAAAGTCCCACGTATTCAGAGTTGGGCCTTTAACAAAGTGATTGGATCATGGAAGGGCTATACTCATAAGTTGACTAATCCATGGATGAGTTCCTAGTTGAACATAGTACTAGGAGTCAGGACCTCATTAGAAAAGGTGGGTTACTGGTCCTTTGAATGTTGTATCTATAACTCTGTGTCTTATTCTTTCTGTCTCATGGCTTCAGGATGCTGAAAGACTATCCTCTACCAGGACCTTCCATCATGCTGCTTCTGTCTCACAATCAGCAGATCATAGGCTGAAACCTTAGAAACTGTAAACTCAAATACATTTGTTTCTCTAAAGATAAGTTGGCTGAGTGTGTCTGGAGTTGTTTCTACATTTTCTAGTCTGTTCCATTGATCCTTGGGGAGTTTGTTTGTTTTTGTTTATTTATCACAGTAGCCTTGTAGTATGATTTGAAGTCAAGGAATGTGATTCCTCCTGACTAGTCTTTGTTGCCCAAAATTGTTTTTGCTATTCTAGGTCTCTTCTGGTTCCAAATAAATTTTAGAATTGTTTTCTCTAGTTCTGTGCTATTGATATTTTGATCACAATTGCATTAAATCTGTATACACTTTTGGGAGTAAGGTCATATTCACTATGTTGGTTCTTCCTTCCCAAGAGCAAGTGATTGCTTCTCATTTTCTGATATCCCCTTTGCTCTTCTTTTTCAGGATACCATAGATTTCAATGTAAAGGTCTTTTACTTCCTTCAATAGATTGATTCCTATGTATTTTTTTTTGGATGCTATTCTGAAAGGTGTGGTTTCCCTAATTTCTCTCTATTGGTTAAGGCAATGGTAAACACCCAAAAGATAGTAGTTATTACCTGGTTGAATAAACATTCACATTTTCTAATGTGTAACAGGATTATAATACCTTATCGCAAAGGTTATTCTGTAGTATGCCCAATCAGGATCTCAATCTCAAAACACGTGTTCTTACTAGATCATGTTCATCACATGTTGTTCTCTAAAAATAAACCATAGGTACTCCTTTATTTATTTAAATTCTTGCATTTTTTTCTGTTATCTCCAGAATCATGACTGCAGCCTGTAGTATTAGATCAAAGATTCCAGGTTTGCCTTGCTGAGGTACTGCCAACAGCCAAATCAGAGGAAAATGAGATTGAATTTCTATACCTCATTTCCTACTGCTTCTCCCCAGTATCCAAGACCCTTGCCTTTTCAATGTCTCATAATCCAATGCAGCTGGTTGACTTTCAGGGATTAGAATGAACAGATACCCTTGGTAGAAAGTGTTGGTGATGAGAAATTAGTTTTTTTTAAATTGTGGATAAATTAACTCATTGATATATTCAATTAGTTGTAGTCTTCAATCCAGGAATATCTATGTAATTATCAGATACTTGATAATATTTTCCCTATTAAATAATTTTGGGGCATATATTTTACCATGAAGAATTATGTAATTAGTAAGAAAGTACTCTGGCCCCATCCCTTAGTTTGTGGTGACTGCACAAGATAATTCAGTATAGACTTGCAACTCACAACCTTCTGGAAATGCAAACAGGAGCAGACAGATCTTCACAGCAAGATAATGTGAAAGTATTCATCATCTAAATTCAATATAAAAATTATTTACAAATTTTCAAGAAAAAAAGAATAAATGTTTCTTATGCTAATGAAATGGCATAAGTGGGTAGAAAAATATGGTTCTATTTTTAACATAATAAACAAATCCCCAAACTAATTTTGTGCATAAGTATTCATATATGGATATATGGTAATTAAATAAGATGTTGCCAATGCATAATTATTAAGTTTAATCAAACATTTTTTATGTAAAATAATTCACAATGTTAATTATTTATTATGTAACTAAAAGAATTTTTTGCATCAAGTTCATTTATAGTCTACAAATTTCATTTTAATAACAAATGATAAGGTGACTGTACAAATTTAGTATTATTGCAAGTTTAAAGAATTGGAATATAAATATATAATGGTACGGGTGTTATTCTTTAAGTGATTTATAAATGCCAGCCTCAGACAACAATCTATACTGTTGTATTTTTGTTTAAAACAAAATATGAAAAGTTTTTATTGCAATTTAGAATAACTTAGCAATGGGTTTGTACTTGGCAGGTATATGAGAATGTCTATGCATACCTTAACTCAGGTTTGTCCCTTATCTAGTAAAATAGATACACTGTTCATAAATTTGCACACTTTGTGTTACACACTGGCAAAACACATCTATTGTGGTCATTATGTTCTCTTTTTCTAGCAAAACTTCTCCATCACCTACTAGTTAATATCTTACCTTCCAAGAAAAGTAAATTTGTAAATTTCTTGCTTACTAAATTGCCCAAATATGAATTTCAGGATTTTTGATAAGCTACTATGGGGAGAGTCAATATCATGCATTTACTTTGAAGATTAACATTCACACTAGAAAGCATATGCAAATTATTATTAAGGAAAAAGCAATAATGACCTTTGGCATTCTAAAATCACAAAGTAAAAGAAATTACATCTGGCTAAAGAAGATGTAATTCTTCCGGGCGTGGTGGCACACATCTGTTATTCCAGCACTCAGGAGGCTGAAGCAGGAGGATTGTTGAGAGCTCAAAACTAGCCTCGGCTACAAAGTGTGCTCAAGGCCCGCCTGAACTGCATAGTAAGACTTTATCTCAAAAAAAAAAAAAGAAGTAATTCTAACCATCCTCTCCCTATTTGAACCTATTATGAAATTATTTCAAAGATTATGACAAGACAAATGAGTAAATGAGAATTTTAAAAGGTAGATACATTTTTCTCTTGTGTAATGTAATTTTATTTCCAAGATGATATTTCTGGTATATTGTCACATAAACCCTAAGATTCACAGGACTAGGCTTTTTAAAATACTCTGGGATTAAAACCAAAATGGTTTTTGCTACCTTTCCTTTTGACTTAGAGACCTGACTCTAGATTTCAGAAGAAAGTTATCTTTCAGATGACACATCTCAGATTTCACTTATTGGAATACAGTGTCACTTTCAGAGGCAATTTCTATAAAAGAAAAAAGTAAAAGCGTTAGACAGTTTTCAGGTTATATACTTTATGAAGAGCAGTACAATCACATTCAGAGTTTATAGAGAATAATATATTTTAAAAGATGAAAAGTAAAATGATTCAAGGATTATAGCTTGAGAATCAGTTTATCTTCTTGTACACTTAGAATTAATAAACCAATAGCAATTAATCAAATATGGATGATATCTTGGTTCATAAAATAACATTTGATGTCAGGTATTTGATAGGAAACAAAGGTTATTAAGTCTTGCTTTAGGCATTTGCCACTTGAATTTTATGTAATTGAAATCAAATGCATAATAAAGAAAATATGAAAAAAATGTCAGAAGAGTGACAATTTTTAAAGAATTTTGGAATTTTATTTGATTGCTGTCCTGCAGTTTCCTCTATTTTTTCTTAATATTTTCAAATAAATTCAAATTTTAAAATCAGCAGGACATTAATTTTACTGCTTTCAAATTTGTTTAGGTCCCAGGTATAAAATACAGGCCATATATATTCAGTAGGTATATACTCTGGTGCCTTGGTTCACAAATTTCATTTGTATCGCAGTTTGGGGGAAGATGGTCAAGGTTGTGTTCATCACCCAATTCGAATTTCCCAAATGGAAGCAAAATTTTGCTGAATGCTTCTGTTTGTGAACTGAATTGTTAGTAAACAGAAGTGCTCATGAGCCAAGGAATATATATATCTACAATATGTTTTTAATATTAATCAAAAGCCAATTAACTTCAATATTTGAATCATCGAATACATGAGCTTGCTTCTTCCAATAGCAGGTATTGATTGCTGAAACTCTGTGTCTTTTGTACAGCTATATGTTATTGATATTTTGATCATAATTTAAATCCACTCATTCTAGTTTGACATTTTCCTAATGGTTTTATCTCAATTTGTCTCTATAGAGGATTTGTCCCTCAGCATTAAGTTTGAATCCTGAAAGTGCTTTGTGAAGTGTGTGCGTGGGTGTGCCTATCAGCTTCTGCAGAGAAATAGATCAATAGGATTGACACTGTCTATGTGTCTTTCAGAGATACAGCCCTTGCTGTATACTGATGTTTTGGTCAACAATAGAACACATATGTGACAGTGGTTCCATAGATTTATAATAAAGTTGAAAAGTCTCTATTACCTAGTGATGCCGTAATCATTGTAACATTGTAGACAATGTATTACTCAGCTATGCGTGGAGATTTTAGTAAAACCAAACTTAATGCACTTCCAGTCAAATGAAAATATAGAATTATGCACAGTACATAATACTTGAAAATGTTAAAATATGACTAGGCTAGGGTATTATGCATTTACAACACTACACTTTTTAATGTTATCTTAAAATGTTTTCTTCTACTTATAAAAAATATTTCCAGTAAAGTAGCATACTGTGATGTAGCAGCATATATAATCATATATAATGTGCTTACTCCAGTCCTTGATTGCATCAAGAGAACATATCACATCCTTGGCTTACACCATACAGGTTTTTGTAAATATTTAACTAGAATATTCATACAATGATGAAATCCCCTAGCAATGCAAGGTAGGCTGGCAAACTAGAAACTCATGGAAGAGACACTTTCAGTCTGAAGGCAGCCTGTTGGTAAAGATTTTTCTTTATTGAAAGATAAACCTTTACTATTAAATCCTTCAAAAGACTGAATGATGCCCATCCACATTATAAAAGTTAAGCTCCTTTACTGAAATCTACTGACTCAAATGTTTAATCATAGAAATACCGAGTTTAATATTTGGTCAAATATTTGGGTACTGTGGTCTAGTCAAGGTAACACATAAATTAGGCTCTGCAGTGTAAATGAGGATTGTGTTTTAAAATTCAAAAGATGCTGTGCAGCTTAGAATGGATCACCTTACTCCTTTTCAACATTATGATGGTTTCTAAAGTAACACTTTTGGTGGAAACCATACTTCAAGTGTTGAATGTTGCTCTTTTCCTGGGTTAATGATACTTGTTCCAGCACTTTTTTTTTTTTTGGTACCTAGAATCCAACTCATGATATTGCACTTTCCAGGCAGGTGCTTATGCCACTGAGCAATACCCCCAGCTCTCCAGTACTCCTTCTTAATAATGAGTAGAGGGAGTGATCGAGAGCTCTCTATCTCAATCAGACAGGTAAACAACTGATACTGTATAGTGCATTCTTCTGTTTGACTATAGTATTTGGTAAGTTAAGTATATTAAATTTTTTTTGGCTTACAATGTTTTTAACTTATGGCAGTTGGTCCACTGTCAGTGGAGGAGCATCAAATACATTTTGATATGGAAGCCATTGTTCCATCGTCAGTGGAGGAGCATATCAAATATATAGTTGGAAGTTAAAACAAATTATATTTTTCTTAATGTCCACTCTTCAGGACCATTTAATTTCTCAAGCCATCAGTATCTATTAAGGGCATAATTATATCTCTCCCAAATTTGTGGAACAAAAATTCATATGTCGATTACAAGAGTATTTCGAGAGAGACACTGTCAGAGTCTTTAGTGATGTTAAAAGGAGATTTGTAGTATGGGATTTCATCCAACATGACTCATATCCTTATAAGAGGAGTATATAGATTTTAGACACAGACACAGAGTGGGAAGGCAAAGAGATGGGAGGGGAGAAGATAATGACCTGAAACTCAAGGAAGGACTTGTGGTGCCTTGATCTCAAACTTCCAACCTCCAGAACTGTGAAAAAAAATAAATACCTGCTGTTCAAGTGACTCTTTTTTTTTTAATTTTTTTTATTTTTAAGAGAACAAAACCAAACAAAATAAAACAGAATAGTGCCAATCAAAACAAAACAGTGAAAGCAATACAGAACTTAAAAACAGAATAGGAAATCAACAATGGCTTCCACAATGCCTCTTGTTATCTTCAAAATATGTCCATACCATCAGACATATTAAAATCAAACCAAATGAAGCAGAAGAAAGCCATTCAAAACAAAACAGTGAGAATGATACAGGACTTTAAAACAAAATTATAGGGTAACAACAATGGCTATCACCTTCCCTTTGTGGATGTTTCCTCCCCTTTCACTTTCACAATATTCACTGTACATTTTGGACCCCACTAACTCTTTCAGTTTTTTTATACTAGGGAGACATGATGTTCACCTATGTGAGTCTGAACCATTTCACCCAAGTGTATGATCACAAGTTACATTCATTTACCTACCAGAGCCTCATGATTATCCTTCTTTATAGCTGGATAGCTCTCCATTGTATAAAAATGCCATATCTTTCTTATCCATTCTGTGGTGGGTGGGCAAGCTACCCCTGATTTCATCTGGTCCCCTGTCACATGAAGTATTGTTTTTTCTCCTTTGATTTTCAATTTATGAATTTCCTTTCAAGTTATGGTGTTTTCTTGTATACTGCATATTGATAGATCTTGTTTCTTGATTCACTCTGTTGGTGTTTCTTTTTATTGGTGAGTTGAGGCCGTCTACATTAATGGTTATGACCAATATGCACTGCTTTGTCTCTGCCATACTTTTTTCCTGTCATTAGCTCTATTCTTTTTCTCTCCATTCAACTGCCTGCCCTGCTTGGCAATCCCACACTCTGCTGTTGTTCCTGGGACTGTGGTCATTTTTATCTCTCTCTAGAATATCCTTCAGTACTCTTTTTAGGGTTGGTTTGGTGTTCATGAATTCCTTCAGTTGTTCTTTGTCATAGAAGTGTCTTATTTCTTCACTAATTTTGAA
>RJWT010038120.1:0-12931 GCA_004365215.1 Cuniculus paca
TATGCAAGGGTGGATGGAAAAATATGATAAATGTTGAAATACAACATTTTTTCCAGTAAGATATATTGAAATTCATCAACCTCAAAATATTTCCTGTTGCTTACAAACTTACATGCAATAATTGTTGCTAAATTTAGGAGCTGCTCCAGAAATCTACTTTCTGAAGTGTGTGTAGAACATGTGATCAAAATCAACAAATGCTTTGCCATCTACCATCACATAGAAACGCGGTCTTGTGAAAACAATAGGGCAGGTGGCATCCACCTTTTCATAGGCTTTGACAGTGTAACTTCAGACTCTTTTTCAAGGTCAAAATGACCTGAAAGGTGAACCTTCTCTATTGATCGAGGACATCAAGGAAGCCATAATCCTGCAACTGAAGATACTCAGTAAATAGAACTTTTAGAACTGCTTCAGAAGGTACTGAGAATGATGGGATACATTTGACTAAAATGAGAGATGGTGTTTTCAGAATGATTAATGGCAATGTATCTTTCACTTTTAAAATTTTTCATTTATTTAGCCATACACTATGTTTCTCAGTCACACCTTTTAAAATCATTTTAGTCCATTAATTGTAGTGGAGTTTTAGAATTCTGAAAAGTCATATCCAACCCTATCAGTGAATTCACAAAGCAAGATATTTCTTTTCAAACTTTCTAAAATAAGATATACAAACTTCAATCAGTTACACTTACTTTTTCCTTGTATTCTGAGTTCCACTTCGTGCTTTAATTGAAGTCATGGTGAGTTAAAGTCTGCAGACATTTGTGGAGTCCAGCTGACAGACAACTGAGGCAATGACGTTTTATTTGGTGATCAGTGTGCATATTTATAATGTTGAAAATTATTGGCAGTTTTCATTGATAAATGCTGACTTCTTATATAAGAAAAGGAATCTGCTAGTATATGGAGATAAGTCAATTTTATTATCCAAATTAATAATTTCATAGATTTTTATGGTGTTTCAACTAATTACTTACAGTTGAACTTCATCCTTATTTTTTATTTGAAATAAATATTTGCATTCATTGATTAGTTTGTATGGACAATTTTACTTCATTTTAATGAAAGAGTATTGCCTCAGACTTAAAGATGCAAAGATGTAGATTCATTCTTCCTTATATACATAGTTTGTGTCAAAATGCATGGATTTTGAGCATGTAAAGTTGTATGCTTTATTTCACTAAATAACACTAGTAACATTTCAGCTTTTCAAGTGCATTAAAATATTTATTTCCTAGCAAATATTAAGAGCTTTTAAAATTATTTCTGCAATTTTATGATGGAATAGAGTATTCCACTGTGATATTCAAAAATTTTATTAATACATATTATCATTCATTTAACAAAATTAATGTAAGACAACTCTTAACAAGGCAAAACTTATTAAAAATAAGGATCCTCCTTTAGCCTACTCTCTTGAATTGCCCTCCTGTCACATTCAGTACCAACTCTGTGAAACCCTGGAACTGTGTCAGTATGATTTTCCAAAGGAAGAGGAATGGGATATCAAATCATTCTGTTACTTGAATGCAGAAGAGATTGATTGCTCACTGGGACATTGGTGCCCACCTACATAGACACTAGGGATCCATTTCTTGGAGCCCAGCACAAAGTCATCAAGCACAGCTCAGAGAAATCTCAGTTGGCAGGAGTTCCAGGAATCTGCTCATGTCAATACCCACTTGTGTTTCTGAGTAAAGAAGTGCAGCTAGTCAAAGGGTGACCCAGGAGACCAACCACTAGGTAGGTTTCCTCTCTTGTCACCCATGAAGTGCTCTGCTGCTGCTTCATCTGTGCCCTGCTCTTCTGTCAGATCTCTTCTTCACACTCATGAGTCATAGTCTATTTCCTTCTCAAAATTTAATTTTGAATTTGCAGCTTTACAGAATCTACCATCTTATGGCTTTACTTTATAATAGATGATGTTTTTGTTTGTTTGTTTTGCACTGGGAATTGAACTCAAGACCTCGAACTTGCCAGGTAGGTGCTGAGCCACTGAGGTATATACCCAGCCAAGATGATGCATTTGATTGAGCAAAAGGATCCATAAATCTAGTACCAACCTTCTGTCTGTAAAGTATTTAAACTTTTCCAAGAATTCTAGAACTTTTTAAAAATGTCTATCCCCATATTGGCTGTCAATTTTGCATCTCTATAAAGATGTATTTATTCCTTCACCCTATTCAGCTTGCTTGTAGAAAAAAAGAATATCTCTGGGCTGTTCTGAATACTTTATCATACATATTTTACACATGTCCACTTGGGACTGTCTACTAAGGAAGGTGGAGTACAAAATGTATCTGGATAAACTGATTTTTCAGTGTTTAGATGTGCTTATTTTAGTTAGGATTTATTTGTGGTTCAGGGTTTTCTTTATAACTCCAAAACTCTTGAAAACCCATTTGTTTGCTTCTGTGTATTCAATGTGTGCATTATGCAGTATTAAAAAATAGAACATGGAGCAGCGCAGCTTCGGCAGTGGGCCTGACAAGAGCTTAACGCATGCATGGCCATCTCCATCTAGTCCTGAAGCTTGGGGACATTGTGTACAACCTGGTAGGCCTCTTTTCAGCCTCCCCAAACAATCAGGGAGATTAGAAATTGCTCAGAATCCTCCGTAGGAGCCGCACAGCAACTCAAAGCAGAGGGGCAGCCTTGGCAGTGAGTCTGGCATGAACTGAAGACAAGCACAGTGAAATTCATCTAGTTGTCCAGCTTCAGGACCCCACATGTCACCTTGTGAGGCCCTGCCCAGAAACCTCAAGCAGCCAGAGAGCCTGGGCATACAAAGTGGGACTTGCTGAAGGTTCACCCAGCATACTCCCCCAACTTAGGGAACTTTCTATTGCCCACAGGGATATAGTAAGACCTGCCTATTGACACCCTGTAAACTGGGTAAGCACCCTACAGTACAGACAGCCATCCTGAACCCAGGAAAGTACTCAGACTTTGCATTCATCTACATCAGGAGAATACAGGAAAATGACAAAATGAAAAGGCAAAATGCAATCTCACACATCCAGCACATCCCAAACAAGCCTAAGAAACATGGACATAGAAGAAAGTATAAACTATACACCTGAAACTCCTGAAATGTTAGCAACTGAAGTAAAGAAACAACTCCATGAAGTTGTAAAGGAACTCAGATTGGAAATAATCTCCCAGGTAAAACAAGAAATGATAAATGTAATGAAAGAAATGCTGCACATATCTAAAGAAGACATAGTTAAAAACATAGAGGAGCACTGCAAAATGATATAAACCTTGAATGAACAATATAAGAAAGAAAGGGAATGCATGAAACAGATTCAAAGAGATATCCAGGAAATAAAAAATTCCATCGAAAACCTGGCAAAGACACCTTAATGAATATGAAGATAGATTTTCAGACCTCAAAGACAAGACTGCAGCTAGTGAGCAAGAAAGGAAAGATCTCTCAAAAATAACAAGAAATCAGGAAACAACAATTCAACCATCAGAAGATGATGCAAAGATAAACAATGTAAGATTGATACGTATGAACTGAAAAGAAGGAGACAACACAAATGATATAAAAAGACTATTTGCAGAAATAATAGCTGGAAATTTTCCAAACATGAGAAAGGAAACTGACATACAGATAAGTGAAGTATATATAACTCCAATTAGCCATAACCAAAATAAATCTACACCTAGATTTATATATATATAGTATAATATATAATGTATATTTAATATATAATATTATATATACCATATATATAATAATCAACATCCCAGAAATTCAACATAAGAACATAATATTAAAAGCTGTTAGAAAAAAGAAACAAATCACCCATAAAGTAAAGTACCTCAGAATCACAGCAGAATTTTCAACACAAACAATGAAGTCAAGAAGAACATAGAGTGAAGTATTTCAAATCCTAAAGGAAAACAACCTCCAACAAAGATTGATGTACCCTGCAAAACTATCCTTCAAAACTGATGGAGAAATAAGATACTTTTATGACAAAGAGAGCTGAAGGACTTCATGACCACCAAACCAACCCTGCAAAGAATACTGAAAGATAATCTAGAGACATAAAAACAGCTACAACTTCAAGAACACCACCACCACCAACAACAAAAAAAAACACGCAGGGCAAACAATTAAACAGACGGAAAAGGTAATGAAACCACAGGAGAAAGATAACATGACAAAAATAAGCCAATATATATATATCAGTTATAACCATTAATGTAAATGGCCTCAATTCACCAATTAAAAGAAACAGACTGGCAGAATGGATCAAGAAACAATATCCAATCATATGGTGTCTACAAGAAACCCATCTAACCCAAAAGGAAATTCATAGACTGAAAGTCAAAGGATGGAAAACAATACTCCATGTGACAGGAACCCCCCCAAAAAAGCAGGAGTAGCTATTTTGTTCAATGTGAACTTCAAACCAAGAATGATCAAAAGAGATAAAGTAGGTCATTACATACTGGTTAGGGGAAAACTCCAAGAGGAAAAAATAACAATTTTAAATACATATGCCCTAAATATGGGAGCACCCAGCTATATAAAACAAATATTAATAGAAATGAAAAGTCAAATAAGCAATAACTCAATTATAATGGGAGACCTTAACACCCCCTTGTCACAGAGAGACAGATCAAATACACAGAATATCAGCAAATGAATAACAGAAATGAATCAAACTTGTGAACAAATGGGCTTGATAGATATGTACAGAGTATTACAACCAGCAACATCAGAATACACAGTCTTGTCAGCTTCACATGGGACATTCTCTAGAATAGACCATATACTAGCCGATAGAACATGCTTAAGTAAATGCAAAGGAATCAAAATTATTCCATGCATATTATCTGATCATAGTGCCATGAAACTGGAAATTAATGACAAAAGAAACTGCAAAAACTCCATAAACACATGGAGATTAAATAATACACTCCTGAACAATCAATGAATCACTGAGGAAATTAACAAAGAAATTAAACAATACCTACAAGCAAATGAAAATACAAATACAACTTGCTGGAACCATGGGATGTAATGAAGGCAGTCCTCAGAGGGAAATTTATTGTGGAGAATTTCCACATCAGGAAAATGGAATGAACACAAATAAACAACCTGATGCTATACCTCAAAACATTTAGAGAAAGAACAAGTCAAGCGCAAAGCCAAAGCAAGGGAGGAAATTATAAAGATCGGAGCAGAAATTAATGCAATGGAGACTAAGAAAACAATATAAAGAATCAACAAATCAAAGAGTTGGTTCTTTGAAAGAATAAATAAAATTGATAAGCCCCTAGCCAACCTTATTTTAAAAAGGAGAGAAAAAACTCAAATTCATACAGTAAGGAATGAGAAGGGTAAAATCACTACAGACCCTATGGAAATACAGAAGATCATCAATACCTACTTGAAAACTCTTTACTCTCATAGGTTTGATAACATAGAAGAAGTGTACTTCCAAATTTAATAACCAAACTCAGTCATGTAGATGGATACAATGTCAGCACTGAAATATCAATAGCATTCCTGTACACAAATAACTCACTGAGAGAGAAATTAGGGAAACAACACCCTTTGCAATAACATTGAAAAAACGAAATACATAGAAGTAAATCTAATGAAGGAAGTAGAAAATCTTTATGTTGAAAACTACAGCACTCCAATAAAGGAGATTGAAGAGGATATTAGAAATGAAAGATATCTCTTGGATAGGAAGAAATAACATAGTGCAAATAGTCATAGCCCCAAAATTTTTGCATAGATTTAATTTAATTCCAAACAAAGTACCAGTAGCATACCTCATAGAATTATAGAAAATCTTCCTAAAATTCATTTGGAACCATAACCATACCTAGAAGAGCAAAAGAATTCTGGCCAACAAAGGCAAGGAATGGGGAATCAAAATCCCTGACTTGAAATTATACTGCAAAGCTGCTGTGATAAAAACAAAACAAAACAACAGTTTGGTACTGGCAACACAACAGATCTGATGATCAGTGGAACAGATCAGAAGATGGAAAACCAACTCCAAACACATTCAGTCACCTTATCTTTGACAAAGGTGCCAAACTCCTAGAGTAGAAAAAAGCCTCCTTACTAAATGGTGCTGAAAAAATTGGCTTTTCACATGCAGAAGACTAAAATTAGAACCATGTGTCCCCATGAATTAAACAAAAATCAAAATGCATCAAAGATTTAAATATTAAAACTGAAACACTAAATCTTCAGTAAGAGAGAACAGGCATAACTCTCAAAGAGTGTAGGTAAAGACCTCAAGAACATAACCTCTGAATGGGACTGCATAGGAAACACCACAAAAAATAACAACTGGCATCTCATTCTGTTACAAAGCTTTTGTACAGTAAAAGAAATCACCAACAGAGTGAAATGATAACCCACAGAGTGGTAAAAAGTTTTTAACCGGTTGTTCCTCAGACAGGGGCGTAATACTAAGAACATAAAAAGAATTGAAAAAAATCAGACATCCCCAAATTTAAAGTCCCAATCCAAAAATGGGCATCTGAGATAAATACACACTTCTTAGATGAAAAAATACAAAAGGCAAATAAATATATTAAAAAATGTTCAGCATCACTGGTCATTTGACTCTTACAAATTAAAATAATGTTGAGATTCCGTAGCACTTCAGAAACAAAGGCTATTATCAAGAAATCAATCAATAATAAAGGCATGTGCAGAAAAAGGAACTCTTCTTCACTGTTGGTGGGAGTGTAGACTGGTGCAACCACTGTGAAGATCAGGGTGGATATCCTCAAGACCTAGGACTAGAGGTTCCATTCAATCCAGCTATTCTCCTTTTTGGGATCTTCCCAAAAGAATTAAAAGCACCATAGCACAGAAATATATATACACCCATGTTTATTGTGGCACAGTTTGCAGTAGATAAATCTTGGAAACAACCCAAATGCCAATCAACTGAGAAGTGGCCACAAATGTGGGACTTTTTGAATTTTATTCAATGGAGTACTGCTCAGGCATAAGGAAGTGTAAAATTGAGACATTTCTAGGAAAATGAAGGTACCTCGATGCCATACTCTTAATTTGAATTAAATCAGATACACGTGGAAATATCACATTGTCTCTCTAGTGTGAGAAAATGAAAATGTAAGTAAGGACCCAAATGTATAATAGACATTATGAAATAGGAATAAATTGTTCAAAAGGACAGGGGAACTAGAGAGGAACGAGGGGGAAAGAAAGGATGAGAAAAGAAAAAATGAGACCACAAGGGTAAAATGGAAGAAGAAACTTAATAGATGAAAGGGAGTAGCGTTGAAGTGAGGGGAGGGAAATGGGAAATAAAAAGGAATTAAGATATATCATGTACAGCTACAAGTTTTCTATGATGAAAATTATTATGTACATCATAAATATAAAAATAACCTTCATTAAAAAGTAAATAAATCCTGAAGGAAAAAGGTATTGTATATCTAAATCATACAAATAAACTTAATAATAAAATAAAATAAAATAAAATGAGTGCTCACTTCTGCAGCACATATACTAAAATAAAATAAGACAAAACAAAATAAAATAAAATAAAATAGAAAACTAAGATATGTTTGTACTTTTCCTGAGATCACATGAGTGATAACTGAAAGATATGATACTAATGCTTCACCTCTAATTGAGTGAGAGACATATCTTGTCTTTTCTTCAGTAAAAGGATGACAATTTTGATGAAGGAATGCTTTACTGAAGTGTCTATGTAGTGATTTTATTACTTGAGCTGAAATGCTGCTATTGTTGAATAATGTTCTGTGTAATCATATTGAGCATAAAATCTAGTAAAAACAATGTCACTCACATCATATTTCGAACATGCACTCTTATATGTAGAAGAATTGGGGACCATTCACGTATTATAAATTGGAATGTTGCTAAACAATATAACCATATTTTTTTTTCAGCACCAGTGATCAAGCTCACCACCTTGCACTTGCCAGGTAGGCTTTTAAGCCACTGAGCTAGATCCCGGGCAAAATAACCAGGTTTGATTAAAGAATATTTCATGTTTACTTAAAACATCAATCATGATATTGTTCTTTCTTTTCCCTTTTAACTGTAGTTTGAGTTACTTAGATCATATCTCTGGTATTATTGTTTTTTCTTAAGATAGAGCCTTGCAATAAGCTTCATGATGACTCTGAGCTCAGTAGTTAGCCGTATCCAACTTTCAGCTCTCAGCAGTCCTTCTGCTTAAGCCTCGTGAGTACTGGGATTACAGATGTGCATCACCACTCTAAGAATATCTGTATGAATTTTTGAAAAAAGAAGTTCAGAAAGAATTTCTGTCTAACACTTCCTCACAAATTTTTTTGGTCTTATGTTATGTCTCCTTCTAATCAGACCTACAATTTAAGGTATATTTGGCAGTTTTTTTTCTACCAGTTACTGAGATTAGACTGATAGTTTTTGTCCAATATCTTGTTTTCCCAGTGGACTCACTTAGGAAAGAATCTGGTCTGACATGCTGAAGGTGTCATCTTTGCCTTTTCCATGAATAATCTGATGCTATAATCATTCAGTAAATATTTATCATTACTGTTGTATTGTCATTTTCAGGAATCCCAGGTAGTTTCTTTGTTTAATTTGTTTGCCATAAAAATCATGTTTCTTTTAAACCTTTAAATATATTAAACACATCTATCAGAGCTATCTCAAAACACTTCCCTGCTTTTTCTATGAGCAATTTTGTTTCAGGATTTCATGATCTCCTGGATAGAGTTCAAATTGCTGCATATTTAGAGCTCTATTATTTGTGATTAGATGCAGAATATTAGTCTTTATGTTAATTTATACTTTGCCATTTTTCATTGTATTTTCCTAAAAAATGTTAAATATAAAAGATTGCTTCTAGATGTCCTGGATAATGAGCCAAAATGCTCCACATGCAGGGTTTTAAGAAATCAAATCTGACCAGAAATCCTGATTTGATCATTATATAAGATGTAAACATGCAAGAGACCTATTTCTTAGACTGCAGCTTGAGATTCAGTACACACAAATAAAAACAAAATTGTGAAGAAAAGGGTCAAAAACCAAACCATGGCAATTAATGAATAGAAAAATATTGCTTACTGATGTAGAATGTAATGCCCAGTTTTATTTGCAGAATAAAATTTTCAATGAGAAACAGCACTGAGTGAAATCCAGAGAAAATTGGGGAAAAAGTGATATTTAGATGATATTTAAAATTTGAAGTTTAACTGGAATAAATATATAGACAATGCCAGGTGTGGTGGCTCACGCCTGTAATCCCAGCACTCGAGAGGCTGAGACAGGCGGATCACTGTGAGTTCAAGACCAGCCTGGGCTACAAAGTGAGCTCAAAGCCAGCCTGAACTGCACAATGAGACCCTGTCTCAAAAAGACAATGGCTGGGGATTTAGCTCAGTGGCCTAAGAGCCTGCCTGGCAAGTGTGAGGTTGTGAGTTCGATCCCTGGTGCTGCAAAAAAAAAAAAAAATATATATATATATATATATATATATATATATATATATAGACAATGATATAATTATCTATGCTGTTATATTACAATGAATGTTGCCTCTAGGGAGAAACTATGTATCCATAGGGGTTATGAATCCTGTCAAATGACATTGCCTATTAAGTAGCTCCTATTAAGTAGGCTAGCATTCTATATGAAATTCTAAGTATAGACTTTACACTTCTTCCTAAGGACACTGAGCAAAGCATTTTTTACTTCCTTGTTCCTGAAGCTGTAGATCAATGGGTTTAGCATGGGGATCACTAAAGTGTAAAAGACAGAGGACATTTTATCAATATCAGAGGACTGAGCAGATTTGGGCTGCACATACATGAAGAAAATAGTCCCGTAGAAGACCACTACCACCATCAGGTGAGAAGCACAGGTAGAGAAAGCTTTCTTTCTTCCTTCTGCAGAATGCATTCGAAATATGGCTAAGAGAATCATAAGGTAAGATAATAGTACAAACAGGAGCGTGGATGTCACATTAAAAGCAGAAAACAGATTGATCATCATTGCTATATCTCGACCATTTGAGCACAGCATAAGTGATACAGGAACATCATCACAATAGAAATGACTGATGTGAGAGCTACAAAACGTCGAAATAAATGTCTTAATAGTGATTGTTAGAGCAACAAAGGTGCTGTAGAGGTACAGAATGCCCACCAGCACATGGCAGCGTCTCTGGGACATGATGGTGTTGTAGAGCAGAGGGTTGCAGATGGCCACATAGCGGTCATAGGCCATGGCTGACAAAATGAAAATTTCACTCACAATGCATGTGACAAAGAAGGCCATCTGTGTGGCACATGCATGATAGGAAATTGTGTTTTGACCCATAACAAAATTTAGCAACATTTTAGGATAAATGACAGTGGCATCACCCAGATCAATGTAAGCTAGGTGTCTGATGAAGAAATACATCGGTGTGTGTAAGTGGGCATCCAGCTTGGTCAAAAGGATCATGCCCAGGTTGCCCACCAGTGTAAAAATGTAGATGAGGAGGAAGATCCAGAAAAGGGGGAGCTGCAGATTAGGCAGGCTGGAGATCGCACTCAGAATGAGGTCAGTTGGCATCGTTACATTCCATCTGCCCATGAGGTCCTAGTAGCTCTTCTGGGAAGCAAGAAGTGAACTGTCATGCCTTTCATTCACAATCAGTGAACACATTTTAATAATCATGCACAGAGGGAAAATGTATATTCTACTAGGTCATAGACTATGAATATCATTTTCTGATTCTAATAGTTGAAAAAAGGAGTATAATTTTCTCTTTCTCTAAATGAAGTTGAGAGAGCCAGTAGTATTTGGAACTTCTATTATTAACAAATTCAGTGCAAATATAGACACATTAGGCATTAGTGTATTTGCATATTGGAACATTTTTTGAACATACAAGGGCATGAAGGAAAAATAGAGCAAAATTTGAAGTCAAGTATATGTATTACAGTAAGACACATTACCATTAATCACTCTCAAAATTTTCCACTTGTTTCAAACATGTAGATGTCATTGTCCTTGCTTCTCTGAGAGGCAGTTCTGACAGTCACCTTTCTCCAGTGTGTTAAATACATGTGGTCATAAATTGATGAAATCTGCTGCCGATTCCATGCAATAAGAAAGGCAGTATCATAAAAACCATAGCTGATTGTTATGGGTTGATACATTGTGTCAACTTGAGCCATTTAGAAGTTTAATCCAGAGATTCAGCAGGGAGCCAGGGCTCTTATTTTATAAATATCCTCATCCTGTGCAAAGGAGGGCAAGGACATTTCGTGAGTGTTCCACCCACCCTGAAGGTTTTGGCGGGGATGGCCTGTGTATAATTTAAGGGTAGAGAAGTGGCTTGTTTTTTGCTCTGGCTGCTGCCTTGAAGTGTTGCCTCAGTGCCATGCCACCCTGCCTTGGAGCCAGCTGATTATGGACTGAAATCTCCAGAAACTGTAAGCTAAATAAACCCTTACTTCCCTAATTTTGGGTTTCAGGTGTTTGTCTCAGCAACAAAGAAAGGTAACCAAGACACTGATATACACCTTTCTCATTGAATCAGTCATTGTGGGATTTCTGTCTCTTCTCCAAGGTCAGAACCTTGAAAGGGCATCAAGAAAACCACAGTCACACAGCTAAAGACATTCAGGAAATAGGACTCCTAGAACTGCTTCAGAAATTGGCAATAATGGCCATGTACAGACTGACTGGAGGAGAGGCAGACACCAACACTTTTCTGTGAGACGGTGCCATCCACAAACCGTGGGGGAGGAGAACAAGAAGTCAAGAAAAAGCTAAGACCTCCTGTGAGTCAGTGTCATGCACAGACTGACTGGGAGAGAGCCAGACGCCAGCCTCTTCTGGTGCATGGGCACCAAGACAAGAAGAGCCAACATTCTTTCCCCTTTCCCCTCATAAGTGGCCGGCTCATCCAGAGAAACACAGGCTGTGATGATAGCTAATGAGGTAAAATATAACTTAATGCTTGTAGTGTTTAGTGTTTCACTGACTTTGCAAGTCTAAAACCGGTAGTCTGATCATCTATTCAGAGGGTAACAATATGCAATGTAGCATATATGGGAGATCTCCTTGTGAAAGTGGTAGCCCTTGTTAATTCCCTATTCTCTTGTTTCAAAATCCTGTATCATTTTCATTGGTTTGTTTAGTTGAGTTTTATTCTGTTTTATCTTATTTGATTTTGTTGTATCTGATGACATGGGTAGCTATTTTGAAAACAACAAGATATATTATGATGGTCATTTTGGATTTACTATTATCTTGTTTTGAAGTCCTGTATTTCATTCAGTGTTTTGTTTTCATTGGTTTTATTCTGTTTCTGTTTTGTTTGATTGTTCTATGTCTGAAGCCATGGTCAGTTATTTTGAAGACAACAAGAGGCATTATGGTAACCATTGTTGATTTCGGATTATCGTGTTTTGAAATCCTGTGTCACTTTTATACTGCCTTGCTTTGGTTGGCTTTATTTTGTTTTATTTTGCTCGGTTTTATTCTCTCTAAAATAAAATTTAAAAAAAGAAAGCAGCAATAACAATAGAACAAACATTTTCACTGTGAAGGATAGTATTTTGAAAATGATTCCTTGCAGTGTGTCCTTTACTTGTTAAATTTGTTTGGATGTAAACATACCCTGTGTTTCTGGATCACACTTTGTTTTTCTATTGTAGTTTGACAATTCTAGTGGACTATTAATACTCTTAAAAGTTGTGTGGAGCTTTATTAATCAATTCACAAAGCAAAGTGTTGCTGTCAAACCTTCCACAATGAGACACACAGCCTTCACTCAGTTACACCCACTTTTTCCTTGCATTCTGAGTTTCATTCTTCCATGCTTTAATTGAAGTTATGCTAGATTAAAATCTAGGTACATTCCAGAGTCCATGTAATGGAGAACTGAGG
>RJWT010038121.1:0-12930 GCA_004365215.1 Cuniculus paca
TAACTCACACACAAGTGGCACTCGATATGCAAATGTGGCATATCAGTGGAACTCAATAAATGCATATTTCTGTATTCATTCCTTTAGTCAATTTTTGTCTAGATTTTCTTTTTTTAACCACAGAGTACCTTTTCTAGTCTGGCTGCTGGCCTCACTCCCAGACAGTACCACCCAGCAGGGCTTGCTCTTCAGCTATCACCACTGTATCCTGTGTGCACCCAGCACTTGTGACCTGGCCCAGTCACAAAGCCTTCTGAATTTCCCTCTGAACTGGTGGTGCTCTGACCGGGGTGCTTCCTGACTTCCGTGAGTCATCTTCCTCATCTCCAAGCTTCTTTACCTACAAGACCTGATGGAGAAAGAGATGGTGACCCTGAGGAGGAGGTGTCTTTGTCTGAATCTTGCTCCCATTTCTACCAGCAGCAATGCCCCTTAGAATGGCCTAACAGACTGTGTACTTGCCTGGGGACCAGCGAGGTCGTGCTGTGTTCCTCTGAGAATGTTGCTGATCATGGTTTTCAAAGATGGTGGCAGCCACATCTCCCATGTGCCCTGCTCTTCTTATGAGGAGACTTTGCATCACCCCCATCAAGAGTGGATCTGTTCACTCCCTTTAAACCTGGGTGGGCTTGTGACTGTGGCAAGAATGACAGCTCGTGCCTGCCACAGCTGGGTCAGAGAAGGCGTCCTCATAAGTCACAGAGAAGTCTTCTGAGCACAGAAAAGTTCTAAATCCCAAAGTCCAAGAGATCTGGAGGCAGCAGGGCCCAGGACCAGTTCCCAGTGAGAGGCAAGGCCTGTCCCTGCTGATTCTCACCTCCCCCAACCTACATTCCCTCACACTCCGTGGTTTGTTCAACCCCCCAGGCCACCCACTCAACTCTTTCTGCGCAATGCTGACCACGCAGAAATGGACCACCTTCCAGAACAGGGCTGCTGTTGGAGCCACCTGCTCAGTGACTGGTACCCTGCAGCGGGGAGGGTGTGGCCCTGGAGCCGGGTCCACCCACCTGCACTTCCAAAGCCTGCTGCTTGCCTCCAAGCAAGACTTTGCCCTGGCCCTGACCCCGGGTTCTCATAGCAGTCACCTTCCCCCAGGAGAGGGGAGAGAAAAAAATGACCCTGGAAAACACTCCAGCATTCTAATCCAAGGAGGCAGGGGGCGGACAATGGACAAAGAAGGCAGAGAGCTGAGAGCCCAGGACACAAGTTTGCCCAGCCTGGCTGGCACCAGGTTTGCTGTTGGGAAGCTCTGAGCTAACCACTGAGGGTGAAAAGCTATAGATGACTCCACTCAACCTTGAGGCACCCGAAATCCAGTGGGGATTCGGACACACACATAAACGGTGACTTGCACTAAGTAAACCAGCGATGGTAAAGGAGGCAGGCGCCAGGGCTGAGTCCCTGGCTGAGCATTCCAGGGCAGGCTACAGAGAGAAGGGACGAGAGCTGAGTCCTGAAGACTCTGTCAAATGGCTTTTCCCACCATGCCCTCTGCAGTTTTCTCTTGTACACTATTGTGTGTTCGAGCCCTCACTCCATGGCAGGCATGATTCTGTAGGCTTTGTTTATTTGTCTTAATTTAGTCATCAGCAAGACTGCTTGGCCCACATGCTTATTTTGCATATTCCACGGATGAGGAAATTGAGATGTGAGGAAGCATGGTCTGCCAAGGTACCATTGTTGGTGAAGTGCAGAGCCAAGATTTGAACTCAGGCTCCCAGGCTCCTGCTGCTAAACTGCTGCCCTCATCAGAGAATCTGATTTGCAAGGTCTGACATGAAGCCTGAAGGTTGAATTTTACCCTTGTCTCAGATTATTTTTTTTAAGGCCTGATATTGACCTAATTCCACCTTACTGCTGCGTTTTAATGTGAGGAAAGTAACTGAGAGAGTTAAGGGAAAGGCCCAGGGTCACATGCCCCATTTGTGTCAGCGGTTGAGTCAGCCCCAGGAGGTGACCCTGAACTTACACACACACACATACACACACACATCCCTGCCATCCTGCCTGTCCTTCAGGAAAGTCTTCTTGAAACTGTGTAAACATTTATCTCCTGGTACCAGTGTCTGAGATAAGCTAGAAAAACTTCTGCTGACTTTAATAAACTAATTTGCTTTCTAGGGTCTACGTGGCGCAGAGGTGTGAGAGTAGGAAGTCATATATGTCCTGTGATTTGAAGGACTTTGTTATGGTTTAGATCAAAACATCTCACAAAGGCGCATGTGTTCAGAGGTGGAGCTTTTAGAAGGTGATAAGATCAAGAAGTTGCTGACCCCACCGATGGATTAAGCTCATAGCTGAATGTGCTGTTAGGAGGGACGACCAAGTCAGGGGAAGTAAGGCTCTGAGGACATGAGCTTCAAGTGTATTCCCTATTCCCAGCTGCTTCCTCTCCCTTGAGCTCTGTTTCCTGGATTCCCCCACCACGCCCTTCCACGGCGATGCTTCTGCCTCGAAGCAACCAACCATGGACAGAAACCTCTGAAGCTGTGAGCCTAAACAAACTTTTAAATTCTGTATGTTAAGTATTTTGTTCACAGCAATATAAAGCTGACTCATAGAGATGGTTCCACCACAGGTCTGAAGGTTTCACCATTAGATTCACTTTTCGGGATATCCTAAATAAAGCATTAAAATGCAAATGGCTTATCTGGAAAGAGTAGGATGCTAAAATAATTGTCAGAACCTTTGCTCATTGACAGATGCAAAGTTTAAAAGCTCGAGGTACAGTATAGGTGGGCTTTGCTAGAAGAAATAGACAAGAAGACAATGAAAGTATAAAGTCTGAATGTCACAATAGAAGTGAAACCAGATGGAAACTAGGTTTCTAGGGTAGGGGAGGGAAGGAGGCTATCAAAGACAAACCGTGTTTCCTATGGTTTTACCTTTCCTAATTGGAATCATCTTTTCTTACGCCAGCTGAAAAATTAAAGAGGGTACTTACATGCTGCTGTCGTTTGGATCTGAGGCATCTCCTAAAGACCCATGGCTTAAAGACTTCATCAGTCCTCAACTGGTGATAAGGGGTGGAGCCTAGTGAGCAGCCTTTAGGTCATTGGAGGTACATCCTTGATAGAACTTTTGGCATCCCAGCCCTGTTTTCTTCCTTTCTTTCATGTACCAGCCTTGAGGTAAACAGGTCATGTGCTCCCACTATGACATGTTGCCTTGCCATAGGCCCAAGACAATGGAGCCTGTGGGTCATGGACTAAAACTTCCAAAACTGTGAACCAAAAGAAATTCTTTTTCTTTATAAGCTGATTAACTTAGGTATGCATTACAGTAATGGAAACTCAACTGAGACATAGGCAGAGCATCTCTGTTAAGTCAGCTTTCCTTCACAGTGACAAAACACCTGACAATAACAGCATAAATGATGGATTTATTTTGGCTCCGGATTTCAGTGGTTTCAGTGCAGAGTCAGCAGCCTCCATTGCTTTTAGGCAAGACAGGAACAGTGTGGCAGAAGGGCATGGTAAAGGAGAGCTTCTCACTTGATAACAGGCTAATATTCCAGAGGCACAGCCTCCCACCATCTAGAAAGAGTGACAGAAACCCAGCTAGGACACAATCCTTCCCATTGTAAAATAAAACCATTGGTGTGAATATTATAGAGAAGAAGTCATGTGCACCTGAGAAAGATATTTCCTTTATCATCATGGTAAATCAACCAAGCTATTCAAAGGATGGTACTGGATAGCATCATCCCCAAATACTGTCCAAAGATTTGAGTTAACAAATTGGGTTAGCCTACCATGTCCAACTGTTTACTAGATTACTAGGATGCCAAAAAATGAAGAAGGCTTAACAGATCATTTCACTCAGAGGACAAAAACTAAAATGTCCATAGGAGGAAGATAAGTCAAGTAATGAGTGATTCAAGCCAGATGGGAGATATTGTGACTCAGAGAGTTTATACCTTATCCAAGAAAGTAAAATTCAAACAATTTCTTAGTCCTATCTCACTCATAATCCCTTGGCCTTTTCTCCCAAGTTAAGTGTGTTAATTTCCTAGAATTGCCATAACTAATTACCACACATTTGGTGGCTGAAAACAACAGAAATTTATTCTCTCTCAATTCTGGAGGTGAGAAGACCAAACATAAGCAGGGCTATGCTCCCTCTGAGGGCTTTAAGGGAGAATCTTTCCTTGGCTCTTCCGGTTTCTGTCTGTTTTAAGTACCCCTTGGATTATGGTCATGTATCTCTAATCTCTGATTCTCCTCTTCTGTGTGACTGTCTTCTCCTCTGTCTAAGAATGATTGCATTGTACGAGCATAACTTCTTGCAACAGCTTCCTAAGGAAATATGATAAAAAGTGTGGTGAATGTCTCTATTGCCATACAATGGAAAGGAGAGTCATAAAAAATATTGAAGTGTGTCCCCATCTACATTATTCATCAGACCTGGCACTGTGTGACTTCTAGTTCCTTCCCTGAAGCCAAAATGTTTATGAGAGGTAAACATTTTTAATTGATCCAGGATATTGAGGCAGTCATGACAGTGCAACTAAAGACACTCAAAAGAGAGGACCTTTACCTCCAGGAGGATGGCAGAGTGGTAAGCAGCAACAAGTCAGCCTCTCCAAGATTTGAAATCAAGATACTAGAAAATAATGACTTCGGGAAGAAAAGAAGGAGGCAGGTGCATACCTCAGGAAGGAGCTGAAGGAAAATTGGAGTCCACAGAGAAAATGAGGAGACAGACCTCAATGCAGAAAAATCTATACTTTCTCCCAGCTCCTGGATCATAGCATGAGAAAAAAAGATCAAATCTACAGAGACAAAGTGAAGGGTGACTGCAGGGGACTCCAGGGAGAAGGACCAATGGAATGGAGCAGGGGATGCTGTGCTCTACAGCAGCTGGTGAGTGGCTCCAGTGCCCCCTGGAGACAGTGGTTGGTTAGAAGCCATTTTAGGGAGGGGCCAACAGAACCAGGAACTCAGAGCAGTTGTGGGTTGGCTTCATCTCAGAGCTTTCAGTATTACAATCTTTCAGGCACTAGGAGATGTCCACAGGAGATGTCCAGAGAGCCATGAGCAGGCTGACAAGACACCCAGCATGTTATAAATTAACACAGGACCCAATCCCATGACCAGTGGTCAGGATCACCCTGAATTGTGGAATTGAAAGTACCAGAACCAGCACCCAGCCCTAATCCTACTGCAGGTTTCTTGAAATTGTCCAGCACAAATTTGGCCTCTAATTGCATCCTTAGTCTGCCAGTAAGAGTACAGTCACAGCTTGAATTGGACACTACCACAAAACTGTAGACCCCAGAAGATAACCACAGGTTTGAAATCAGAGAGAAATTTCTTTCTTATTGTTTTATTTTTTCATGAGTGTGAAGATTGTCTTTAGTTTATTATTTTGTTGTTTTTGTTCCTTTCTTCTTTCTTTCCCTTCCGTCTTCTTCAATAGTTTCCCTTTGTCTTTCAGCCTTTCTTCTAATTGCTGTCTTTTATTTCTCTATTGTTTCCTCTGATCTCTTTTAAATTTTCTCCACTTATGGTAAAATTGCTGTGTTGAATGGACATTCACTGTATATAATTTTCTTATTTGTCTTAGATTTTGTTATATAATTATAAATCTAGCAACTATGGTTAAAGGTGACACATTAATAGTTATCACAATTTGTCATTTTCCAGTCTGTGCTTGATGCTAATGTTACTACTGATTGTACTTCTTTAGCCTAAGTGGTCTAGTTGTTGTGATAAGTTGACCTTCTTTGTATGCCAATACCTACATTGTCTGAGGGTCACAAACAATATTATAAGTCCAGCACCAAAGAACTGAGTGCTAGGCCAAACAGGCAACACTAACAAATTTAAGAGGCTGGATCCTAGGACAGACGCAAAAGCCGAAAGCCAGCTGCACCTAGAAGACATCTCTTAAAAGTAGTTATTTCCTAAGAGGTCTTGATACTGGTAATGAAACTACCTACCATAAGAAATTTACAAGTCTCAATACAGAAAATAAACACAATGGTACCTTAGTTTATGAACTTAATCCTTTCCATGATTCTGGTCACAATCTGAGTTGAACAAGAACCAAATCAAATTCAATGGCTAGGTTCAATGTTAACCTTATGGAGAAATTTTATTTGGTTCTCATCCAGTTTGTTTTTTTTTTATCAGAATCCTGGAAAGAGAGTACCTTGGTTCACAAACTCAGTTCTCTCCATGATTCCAGTTGCAACCAAATGGGATGAGAAATGAATCAAATTTCTCCAGAAGGTCAACAGTGAACCTGTCCATTGAATTTGATTTGGTTCTCATTCAACTCACTTCAAAACCAGAATCATGAAAAAAAATCAAGTTTGTGAACCAAGGTACCACTTACCACTGTAAAGAAAGACAGAAAGAGAGAGAGAGAAAGAACTATAGGAAGAGAGAAAGATAGAAAGGTATAAAAACATAAGTAAGAAGTAAGATGCAACCCATAACTCTCAACTCATCCAAGTCAAATCACGGGAGCATTGAGGTAGAGGAAATCAAAAGCCACCCAGATGAATTTTATGCAATGATAGCAGTGGAAGTAACTAAATAGATCAATAAGCACCTTGACAAAAACAAAACAGAGATAATTAAATAAATGATAGTTATAATGAAGGAAATGATTAGTGAATCTAGAGTAGATTTGGATAAAAAAAATAGAGGAGATTAGGAAAGACATGGAAACCATGAATGCACAACATAGAAAAGAACTGGGTTCCATAAAACAGATTCAAACAGATATTCAAGAGATTAAAAATTCTCCAGAAAATGTATACAGCAGAGTCAACCAATGTGAAGATAGAATATCAGATCTAGAAGACAGGGTTGTCATTGGTGATCATCAAATGAAAGATTTCTTAAAACTAGCAAGGGATCACAAAAAAAATCAATCCAACAGCTGCTAGATGATGCAAAGAAGACTAATATTAGATTGACTGGAATCAATGAGGAATCATAAGATAGCAAAAAGGGCATTAAAAATCCATTCACAGAAATGATAGCAGAAAACTTTCCAAGCATGGAAAAAGAATTTAAGACACAGATAAGTGAGGCATATAGAACTCCAAATATTCATGACTGGAAAAAAAAGTACACTAAGGCATATACTAGTCAAGATTCCAGAAATTCAACATAAGAACAGAATACTAAATCTGAGAGAAAGAAAACAAATCACAAAGGAAAACCCATCAGAATCACAGCTGTTTTCTCAGCTCAAGTACTTAAGTCAAGGAGAGCTTGAAGTATTTCAAGTCCCTAAAAGAAAATAACCTCTAAGCCAGATTGATGTACCTCACAAAATTGTCTTTCAAATTTGATAGAGAAATAAGATACTTTCATGATACTTTCTACTTCAAATTTAGCAATATGCAATAAATTAATCATTGTTAATCTCCTATTATTTTGTTTTGAAATTCTGTATCATCATTTTTATTCTTTTTTTCACTTAAAAAAGAAAGATTTTAAACTATGACCAAGTAGGATTCATCATATGGATCCATGGGTGGTTCAACATATGCAAACCAATAAACATAATATACCATATTAACAGAACCAGGAACAAAAAACAAGTGGTCATCTTATTAGATAAAGAAAAAGCATTTAACAAAGTCCAATACCCATTTGTGATAAAAATCCAACAGAAAATTGGAATAAAGGGTCTTTATCTCAATTTGATAAAAGTCATCTGTGACAAACCAACAGCCAACATCATATTAAATGGGCAAAGCTTTCACTCTAAAATCAGGAAGACAGAGATGCCCACTATTACCACTCCTGTTCAATATAGTTCTGGAAATATTAGCCAGAGCAATTAAACAAGAGAGAGAAATAAAAGCAGTATAGACAAGAAAGGAAGAATTTAATTATCATTATTTTCTGCAGACATGATATTCTACATAGAAGACCCCAAAAACTACACAAAAGACCCTAGAATTAGTAATTAAATTCAGCAGCATGGCAGGATACAAAGTCAACCCTCAAAAATCAATAGCATTCCTGTACATGAATAACAAACTCAGTGAGAGAGAAATTAGGGAAACAACACCTTTCACAATAGCTTTTTCAAAAACAAAATATTTAGGAATCAGTGTAACAAAGGAAGTGAAAACTACGTACTCTAAAAAATATATATCTAAGACAATGTCAGAGCATGGGAAGGTATTCCCTGTTCTTGGGATAACCAATGCAGTGAAAATGGTCACACTTCCAAAACTGTTACACAGATATAATGCAATGTCAATCAAAATATCAATAGTACAGAGTTAGAGAAAACAATCCTAAAGTTCATTTAGAACCAGATCAACATAAGGAATTCTGAACAAGAACAAACAAAGAAGTGTACATTATAATCCCCAACTTGAAATTATATTATGAGGCTACCATAATAAAACAGCATGGTGCTGGAAAAAAAAAAAACAAAAAACAGACCTGAGGATCAGTGGAACAGAATAAAAGATGTGGAACCAATTCCAAGCACACTCAACTACCTTATATTGGATAAAGGGTCAAACATCTTCACTGAAAGGTATCCTCTTTAATAAATGGTGCTGAGAAAACTGACTTTCCACATTCCAAAAATTGAACCTAGACCCTTATCTCTCACCATGCACTAAACTTATATTGAAATGGATCAAAGATTTAAATGCAGTAATACCTTGGTTCATGAACTATTCAGTACATGAACAGAAGTGTTCAGTAAAATTTGGCTTCCATTCAGGAGCTCCATATTAAGTGATAAACATGACCTCAGCCTTCTTCCCCAGAATCATGAAAAAAATTAAGTGTGTGAGCCAAAAAGTCACTGTATTAAAACAAAAACACTAAGTCTTCTGGAAGATAGAATAAGCAAAACTTTTGAAGACTTAAGTGTATGCAAAAGATTAGAGTTTTATGAACAAAACCCTAACTATACAGGGAATATTACAAAATATCAACAACTGGGGTCTCATCTTATTTTGCACAGCAATAAATAAATAAATAGGTAAATAAATAAAAAATAAAACACCAACAGAATGAAGAGACAACCCAAAGACTGGGAAAAATTTTTTTTACAGTTACTCATCATACATAGGACTAATATCTAGGATATATAAAGAACTGACAACAATCAAACCCCCCCCAAATTTAAAGATCCAGTTCAAAATGGGCATCTGAAATTAATAGACATTTCTTAGGTGAAAAATTACAAACAGCAAATAAATATATGACAAAATGCTCAACATCAATGGTCATTAGAGAAATGCAAATTAAAACTGAGAAATGCAAATTAGACACTGATATTCTGTCTCACTCCAGAAAGAATGACTACCATCAAGAAATCAACCAATAACAAATGCTGGTAAGGCTGTGAGGGAAAAGGAACCCTTCCATATTTGCTGGTGGGGGAGTAAACTCATGTAATCACTATAGAAATCTCGAAAAACTAAAACTAGACATTCCATTTGACCCAGGTGTTCCCCTACTAGATATCTTTCCCAAAGACTTAAAAGCATCATACCACAATGATATAATCATATCCATGTTTATATCAGTACAATTTATAATACCTAAATCTCAGAAACAGTCCATATCTCATCAACAGTTGAGTGGATAAAGACAATGCAGTATTTATATACAATGGAGTACTACTCTGCCATAAAGAAGGATAAACTTGAGTCATTTGTCGGAAAATGGATGTACCCTGAGACCATAATCTTAAGTGAAATGAACTGGACACATGAGTTTAAATATCAAAAAAAAAAAAAGAGAGAGAGAAAGAACTTTCAGAACTGCTTCAGAAAGTGGTGAGAATGATAAGATAACTGTGTTTGAAGTAAGGGAAAATATCCTAGGGGAATTAATAGCAATGTGTTTTCCTGTAGTAAATTTTAAAATTCACCATATTTTTTTTAACACATCTCATATTTAGGTCTCTTAAAAAATCCAGAAGAGTCTCATATCAATATCTTTAATTTGATTACATCTAAGAAGACTGTTTAGCAAATAAAGCCACATTTATGATTCTAGGGTTAGGACATCATCAATGTGTCGGGGAGTGAGGGGGACCATTCAACCTGCTGCATTAGAATGGACTGAGAAGTCAACACAGGAGCCCTGCTGTGACCGCAGCTGGATCTCAGCGATGTAACTTCCCTTGTCTGGGCCCTGGGCGTCAGTGCTTACTCTAACTCTGTTAGCTGAGACTTCCCTTAAAATTTTTGTGTGAAGTTGAGTCTGTTCTAACCAAGATGCCAAGCTCTTTTGAACTGCTATAGTCTGGACTCACAGTCTCTAATTCTGACAGCCCTCATTATTTTCCTCTTCTTTGTCTTCTTTCTCTTCCCTGTTCCCTCCTCCTCCTCCTCCTCCTCCTCCTCTTCCTCTCCCTCTTTCTTTTTTTGGGAGCAGGACTTTCTGCTTTTTGGCCCATTCTTCTGGCTCAATGTGTTGCCAGCACTGTGTCCTCATTATTCCAGAGTTCTCCTCATTCTTCTTTACAGTTCCTTGGCAACTGCCAGCCTCAAGTCACTGACTCAGTGGCTCTCAGTTTTCAGTGTGTTTCCGAAGCATCAGAGCTCTTACCCAAGCACACACTGTTGGGCTTCACCCTCCGTGTTTCAGGCTCCGTAGATTTAGTGGGGGAAGCAAAGAATTTACATTTTTATCCTGGTTGATGTTAATGCTACTGGGTCTGAGACCACAATGAGGCCTGTGCTTGACCCCATTCTTGCTCTCCCAGTAGCTTTCCCTTCTTACTGGCATTCCATTGCCACATGTACCTCACCTTCCTTCCTTCACACCCTGTCGCCGCTTCCTCAATCCCATCTCTAAACTTTAGTTTTAATCCTACACCTATAGACTCCTACCTAAGCAGTTCATATCTTGATGTTCGAAAATCTTTCCTCCATTTTCCCACCCTCTTACTTATCTAAGTCAAAGTTGAGGAAACTCGAGTGACTAGGGTGTACTTGGAAAGCCTCAGAAAATAAGAAAATCTAATCCCAAGCAGAGGAGGGAGCAGCTTTGGTGACAACTCTGACTTTAAATGGACTAATAAAGTAGGTAGTCTAGAGCTGGCTCCAGCTTGGTGGAAAAAGATCACAGAGAAAGCATCCAATGCCATGGCCACCTACCCATCAGCCCACGCGCCTTCTGTCCTCACCAGATCCGTGTGCCCCAAAGGACAGCAACTCAGTTCTCTAGGGTGAGCCTCCAGATGCCAGCCGACTGTCTTCCCAGGACATTGAGCAACATGTGGTGAGTATTTCCAGCATTCATGCACTCCCCAACAGCCTGCAAAACATTTTCTCTAAGGAATTTCAACACATATAACTAGTGCTTTGTTCCAATGTGAATGAGGGTTTGTCTGGGTGCCAGTGTTTCACCATACGGGCGATTAGCAAACATGAACTGAAGCCTCTTAGCAGACACATTTCAGCCTCAGTGAGCTTTCTTCATACTATGCACAAATGTCAAACCCCTCTAAAAAAAGTGGGAGGGGATGCCAGTCCCACTTGTGGATCTCATTAATCTAGACAGTGTGCTATTACAAACCCTTTTTAATGTCAAGTATCCACCATCAGTCTAGCTAAAGATGGTTTGTGCTAAGCTTGGCTCTGTACTGTTATCAGAGCTCTGCTGACAGTGTATTGACATTCAGAAGCTCCTCACACTTTCCCCTTATGCCCTCATAAATAGAATTTAAAAAAGAAGTGATTGAGTGCTCGTGGTGCTAGTTCATGGATAGCTCTTACATCCCCAGTGAACAGTTGTCTTCTACAAGAATGGCTTAGGGACCCAAGTGGATGGGAAGGTCTGGCTTGGGACAGAGGTCATGGAACACAAAGGACCGGCTAAGGTTGGGCTGGCAGTTTTCCTCAAGAAACAGGATTATCCCATATCTCAGTTCCTTACCCTGTGGCCTCAGAAAGTTTCATTAAAATATCTGTATTATTTGCAAGGGTTCTCATAACAAAGAACCACAGACTGCGAGGCTTAAACAGCAAAAGATATATTTCCTTACAGTTCTGGAAGCTAGAAGTTAAAATCAAGGTATCGGCAGGCTTGGTCTCTTCTGAGACTTTCTCCTTAGCTTGCACATGGCTCCCTTCGCCCTGTGTCTCCACGTGATGAGTCTCCCCAGCGCGGGTCACATGGCTCACCCTCTATTTGTGTCTTCTTAGTTCTCCCTCTATCTGCATCTGTGTCCTAATTCCACTTCTTATAAGGATGCCAGCTATAAGAATCAGGATCCACCCATATGAGCTCATTTTACTTTAATTACAAATTACCCTATACTCAAATAGTTTCATTCCAAGGTACTGGGAGACAGGGTTTCAACATATAAACCTGAGGAGAACACGATTCAGTCTAGGATAATATTATTGTTCATTAAAACCATTTACCACATTTCACTGCTTCTCAGACACCTTACTCCATGTTACCATCTGCAAATTCAGACACTGTCTAACAATCTATAGTGTTCAGCCTAATTGGCTGGCATTTGTCTTGGGTAGCTGTACATAAAATAATGGGCAAATAAATTACAATAAACTTCGCAACACCCTGCTGAATTAGAGACTACTTTATCCCCATTTTGCAAATTAGAAAACTAAGGTAGAGGCTGGTAAATGGTGGGTCTGGGTTTCATTCCGCTGGACTGTCTCATGGCACTGCTATAAAGATGACTGAGCTAGAGCCCATGAGGCACTTAGAACAGTGAATGCAGCGGTGTACATGCACAATAGTGTTATCAATCATTATTCTTTATTTGGGAGAACATGACATGGCATGCATGTACCCAGCAGTCACAGTATACCAAGCATGCACTCCTGACGGCAGAGTCATCCCCCCAGTGATGTGTGAATCTGATGCTTCCACTTCGAGAGCAAACATTTTCAGTCTAACAAAATATAACGAAAGTTTACTCAGATCTTTCAACCTGAAAGCATGC
>RJWT010038122.1:0-12924 GCA_004365215.1 Cuniculus paca
AGCCTGCCCAAGGGAAACTAGGGCTGGAAGGAGTGGGGGTGGGGAACAGCTGGGACCCCAGAGCCTGTCCACCCCACATCTATTTCCGTTTCTGCACCTGCCCTGGTTCCATAATTGAGAGTGGGGTTCATGGAGATCAAACTGATGCGATAGGTGTTCCAAATGAGGAAGATGTTTGTGTTATCATGCCATTTGCACTAGGGAGCTAAGAGACATTTTTCAAATCATGCAAATGACCAGATAACTTTATGAAAGACAACTTCAGGCAATGAGTTGGTTAGACGCTATTGCCCTTCATTAGCTCACGGACAAGCAAGCACTGACTAAAAGCCATGGGAGAGGCAGTGAAGGTGAAAGGAGAAAGTCTTGAATTTGTGGGACAGAGAAGAGGAAGAATCCATGAGCTTCTTTGATTGATTAACAGGTCATTTAATGTCTACAATGATGGAAAGGGATATGGCAGTCAGAGAAACAGGACTCATCGAGGAATTGTTGACTGAGAAGCTGTAAGGATGATGATGCCATTGATTGAGACAGGGAGGCAGACAGAACGTAGGGCAGAGATAATGAGTTCAGTTTCAGGTACCCTAAATTGGAAGTGCCTCTGAGACATTCCGGTACAGGGGAGCAACAGGCACTGGGAAAGGAAGTCAGACCTGTACCCAGACTTTTTAAACCCTTTACCCACAAGCCACACCTATATGTACGGGATGTGAGAGTTGATCAACATCCCATAGAAAATGAATGACCAGCATTAATTACAGTTTGAACTAAACAGAGTTGATGCTTGAGTTAATTCAAGGTTTGAAAGTTTACGACAGCCTCGACTTTTCGGAATATACTAGCATCCCACTGTGCCTCAGGCTTCAGGGAGATTAGATTTGCTGTCTAGAAGTACGGCATTAAATACAGGGTGAATCTACATGTTCTTCCTTTGATGTAACTGATTTTTATTACAAGACATTTCCATCACAGACTTTTTCCCACTGGTCAGTGTTTCACTCTGCATTTTGTGTATTTTTGATTTAAGCCACTTCATGTTGGAGCTGTGTTAACTTCTATAACCTCTGTAACCATAAAATATAATTATCCCACAGAGATATCAGATGATCTTATGAAAGTAACATTGAATCAAAATGACTTTCACTGAGTCATATAAAGAACTCTAATGATTTCTTCTAAATGATTTCTAAAGTTACAGGGCAGGTCATGTTCAGCAAAGAATCAAATATTAAGTAGAAGAATTACATTGCAGCAGTGCCCAATTTCTTAAGAGATACCATTCGTGATGATCAGCAGCTTTCCTTTGAGCATGAATATAAATCCTATCTCCCTGATACCGTGGTTCTTGACAGTAAGTCCAAGGGTGAGTTTGATCCTTTGATACTCTTACTTGAAGGACACATTGTTTTTATGTACTTACTTGTAGTACTCTATTTTAAGCTGTTCTTCCAGGTGACAATTGTATATGCTGCAGTGGATGTATTTGGTAAAATTACTAAAAGAATACATTGGAATTACTGCTAAGTGTATTGAATGGTATTTCTTTGTAGACATCTATCACTTTCCAAAACATACTATGCACATACTATTCCCGTATTTGGGAAAAGGCAGTCTATCTTTCTTTTTTTTTTTTTTGCAGCACCTAGGATTGAACTCATGACCTCGTGCTTGCCAGGCAGGCACTTAGGCCACTGAGCTAGATCACCAGCCCTTGTCTTTTTGAAACAGGGTCTTGCTATGCCCTTCAGGCTGGCCTTGGCTCACTTTGTAGCCCAGGCTGGTCTAGAACTCACAATGATCCTCCTGTCTCAGCCTCCCGAGTGCTGGGATTACAGGCGTGAGCCACCACACCCGGCAAGGCAGTCTATCTTCAAGGAAAAAAAAAAAAAAGAAAATAGATGCATGGTTGGAGAGCATAAATGGTAAGGTCTCCCAGGGTTGTATGAATGTTCATGCATGTTAATATGCACACATACACTGCAAGGAAAGAATAAGGCCAAGAGAAAGAAAAGGAAGACACCTGTAAACATGTTACTGTCTTTGCTGGATAGAAAGGAAGTCAAATTACAGAAAAGACTTACTTTCTCTTTAGCTCTTTAAAAGTCACCGATTATCAGTAATAACTGCAAATGTTTTTCATGGCAAATAGAGGCACCAATTGCTGCACATGAATCATTTTTATTTCACAATTTGAGCAGTTACCATTACCACTTATTTTTAATATCATTAAAAATTGAAGTACATAGAAAATTACAGAGAAAAAATGTAACGACCATGTTCCCATGATGCTACTTTGTTAACAAATAAAACTATGGTTTCTAGATTTACTTCTGATATTGTATTGTATTGTTATTGTCAAATAAAGTATTGCAACTTGATAGTGGACAAAAGGAAAGACTAGCTTCTTTCTTTTTGGAGCTATTGGTATGGACAACAAAGAGGCTGGCTGACTAGGGGCAAGCAGCTTATGTTATTAGTTAGGGAAGCATATTTGGCTTTCTCTGTCTACAACTGGAAGTAGGGACAAAAATTAGGAAGCTGCAGTTAATAATCAGTCCTGGCCATTTGAGGCTGATTGTTACAAAGTTTACTGTTTAGTTTCCTGGATTGTCCCTGGCAATAACATCTTGCTTCCTGCAGATCTGGCTTCAAGCAGACTGGCTTCCTGAGGTGTTTATTGGTGATAAAGGGATTGGTTTCCTGGGCAGGTTGCTGCAGACCGTGGGTCAAAGTACTATTTTATATATATAGTCTGACTATTGTTAATTTGTGTATTCAATCTCTGGTGATACCTGAACCTCAAATGCATTCACATTAACCTGTTGAATATTTCATTGTGTGACTATTCAACAGTTTATTCTCCAGTTGATAAACTTGCATCTCAGCTTGCTATCCTTACAAACAGCACTACAGTTAATTTTCATGTCCACTGATGCAAGACATCTTCATTCAATGTTTCTTACCATAACTTTCCTCTATTTCATCTTTCTTGTTTTGGACCATGAAGATAAGGTTTTAAAATCATTGTGTTTCCCTTTGGTGAAATCTCATATATTAGGACTTGAAAAGCAGAATCAAGTATCTCTAGTATTAGTAAACACAGTCCAGGATTTCCAGAACCTACAGAGATATGTCAGAGAATCACATGTAATGATTTTTGTATTATTATGACAAGAAACCCTCAAAATTACTGTCTTTTCTCCTGCCTAAATGAGAGCAGTTCCATCTGCCCTTCCTCCTGCAGCTCCTCCCCACCTGGAGTTAGTGGGGTGGCAATTTCTTCAGTCTCCCAGGATGGGAACCTTTGTAAGGGCGCTCTTGTAAATAGCCTCCAGTGTTGCTTACTCAGGACCTTATCACATAAAAGTCACTCAGTGTGAATGTTTTTGATCAAGGCCAGGTTGACTAATAGATACTTAACTAGAAGTTAAATTGACCGCAAGTTCTCAGATGAACCCCTGGTATCGAGTAATTGTCAACATGGTTATTTTATGTTTACCCTCTCCTTTAAAAGCTCTGCTGTGTATTGAATATTAATATTGCAATGCATCCTGTATATGCTTTCTAGGATTTTCAGTAGCTTTTCCTTTTATTCCAAATAATTAATTCATGCACATTAACATGAATACTAAATATTACAAAAGCGTAGTAAAGAACTAAAACTATAGATAATGGGAAAAAATATGAGGTTGTATGTCTCTTTTATGCAGTAAAGTGTTTTGATATATATAGTGCACAACATGATGCTTTGATATATTCACACTTAATAAAATTATCCCCATAGTCGAGCAAATTAATAACCTTCATCTGACATAATTACTTCTGTATGTGGTAAGAGCAGTTTAAAATTTACTGTTTATAAATTTTCCAGGATACAATGATATATTATTTAGTAGTCTTTATGTTATACATTAGATCTCCAGACTTTATCCTATATAAATGCAGCATTGTACCCTTTGACCCGTATGTCCCCTTTTCCTCCTTGCACCAATCACATCTGCCATTGATAACTCCAATTCTCTGTTTCTATGGTCAATTTTTAAAAAATTCTACATAAAGTAAAATCATGCACTATTTTTCTTTCTGGGTCTGGCTAATTTCTCTTAGCATAGTCTCCTCCAGGTTCTTCCATGTTGTTACAAGTGACAGAGTTTCCTTTTTAAGGCAAAATAACGTACCATTATATGGTACTTCATTTTCTTAGGCATTCATCCATAGACAGATATTTATGTTGTTTCTATATCTAGACTATTGTAATGCTGCAGTTAGCATGGAAGTGTAGATATCTTCATGAGACAATGATTTTATCTCCTTTGGGTATACCCTCAGAAGAGGAATTTCTGGATCATATAGTGATTCTATTTTTAATTCTTCAGGAAACTCCATCCTGTCTTCCATAAGAGCTAAACCAATTTACATTTCCATGAACAGTGTAGTATTCACTTTCTTTCACACTCTTGCCAACATTTGTTATCACTTGTGTTTTAACCATTCGCTATCCTACAGGTATGAAGGGATATCTGATTGTGGTTTTGACTTGTGTCTCCCTGTGGTTAGTGATGTTGAACACCTTTTTATATATTTGTTAGTAATTTCTATGTTCTCTTTGTGGAACTATCTATTCAGGCCCATCACACATTTTAAAGTCATTTACCTTTTGCTATTGAGTGGTTAATTTTTAATGCCTTTGGGTAGTATTCCTTTATAGGTTCATTTTCTCTCAATTTGTAAGTTTCCTTTTCATTATGTTTCATTTGTTGTGCAGAAACATTTTAATCACACATGTTCATTTTTGCTTTTGTCGCTGCATTCCAAAAGAACCATTGCCAAGGCCAGTGTCGAGGAGCTTTCTCCCTATATTTTCTTTGGGGAATTTTATGACTTTAGGCTTGACATTTAGTTGACCTTTGTGTAGAGTGTAAGATAAGAGTCGAGTTTCAGAATTCGATCCCTGATACAAAAAACAAAACAAAACAAAAAAATGCTTTTCTGTTTCTTGTGTGGATATCCATTTTTCCCACCAGTGCCTGTTGAAGAGACCATCGTTGCTGCAGTACATGTATCTAGTGTCCTGGTCAAAAGTTAGTTGACCATATGTGAACAGGTTCATTTTCAGGTTCTCTGTTTTGTCTCATTGGTCTGTGTGTCTTTTTTATGTCAGTAAAATACTGTTGATTACTGTAGTTTTGTAATTTAATTTTAAATTAGGAAGCGTGATGCCAACAACTTTTTCTTGCTCAAGATTGCTGTGGCTTTTGGGGAGTCTTTTGTGGTTCTATTTGAATCTTAGGGTTATTTTCTATTTATATGAAGATATCGTTAGAATTTTATTAGGGATTACACTGAATCTGTATATTGCTGTAACATTTGAACATTATTAATTCTTCCAATCCATGAACATGGGATGGGCCAGGGATATAGCTCAGTGGCACAAGCACCTGCCTGGCAAACACAAGGTCCTGAATTCAACGAGAACATGGGATATCTTTCCATTTATTTGTATCTTCAAGTTCTTTCACTGATTTTTAATAGTTTTCTGTTGTACCACCTTCATTAAATTTATTCTTAAATATTTTCTTCATTGGAGGCTATCATAAATGTGTTTATTTTCTTGATGTCTTTTTTGGATAGGTATTATTGATGTAGAGAAATGCAGTTTCTTTTCATATGTTGATTTGGTATTCTGCAACTTTACTGAGTTTATGCATTTTAGCAGGATTTTATTTTTCTTTTTGGTGGTGTCTTTATAATTTTCTACATATACATTAATGTCACCTGCTAATAGGGATAATTTTACTTCATTCTTTCTGATTTAGATACCTCTTTTCTGAGTGCTTTCACTAATATTTCTAGTACTGTAGAGTAGAAGTGGCAAGAGTTATTCTTGTTCTGTGCTGTACTTTCCAGAAGAACTCATTCGTTCTAACAGCTGGGCTTTTCATGAATGGCCTTTATTACATCAGGAAAATTTTCTTTATTGTACCTAAATTGTTGAGATTGTTTAATGGATAAAGAAATTGACCTTTGTCAAATGTAATTTCGTATTTATTGAGATGATCTTGTATTTTTTAAATCTCTCATTCTGTTAATATGATATATCACATTGATTGATTTGTTTACATTGAAACAACTTTGTATCCCAGGAATAAATCTTATTTGGTCATGATGTATAATCATTTTGGTGTATGGCTGAGTTTGGTTTGCTAGTATTGTATTCAGGGTTTTTACATCAGTGCTCATCTGGGATACTTGCTTGTAGTTTTCCTTATTAAAGCTTCTTCATTTAGCTTTGGTATTAGGGTAATGCTGGATTTATAAAAGTGTCTTTTTTTAGAGGAGTTTAAGAAGGATTGGTATTAATTTTTCTTTGAATACTTGGTAGAATCCTTGCATGAAGCTTTCTGGTCTTGGGTTTCTGTTTGCTGGGATGTTTTAATTAACAGTTCCATCTTTGTGTTATTTGTCTGTTCACACTTTCTATTTCTGCCGGATTTATCTTTGTCGGTGACATTTTTCTAGGAGTCCATCCATTACCATTAGGTTATCCAATTTCTTAGCATGTAATTATTCATATTCTCTTAGAATTCTTTTTTATTTCTGAAATATGTTATAATGTGTCCCTCTTCATTTTTGATTTTTGATTTGATCTTTAAAAATAATCCAGTAAAAGTTTTATTGACTTTATATATATTTCAAAATCCAATTGTTATGGTTATTATGTCCCCCAAAGGCTCATATGTTCAGAAGTAGAGCTTTTGGAAGGCTACTGGATCATTAGTGCTATAACTTTAATAGTGGACCAATCCATTGATGGATTCATAATTAGATGGCATTACTGGGTGGCAATAAAATCTTAGGAGGTGAGACCTATTTGAAGGGAGTGTGTTGTACAGAAACACATTGTTTAGTTTCTACATATTTGTGAATTGTCCAATTTTCCTCCTGTTATTGATTTCTATCTTCATATTTTTGTGGTTTAAAGAGATACTTACTATAATTTTACTTTTCAATTGTTAAGACTTGCATTGTGGCCTAACATTTCATCTATCCTGAAGAACGTTCTCTGTATGCTTAAGAAGAATTTGTATTCTGATACTACTGTATGGTATATTCTGTAAATATATTTGGTTCATTTCATCTGAAGTATCCATCTAGTCCAGTGTTTCTTTACTTAGTCTACTATTTGGATGATATGTTCATTGTTGAAAGTGGGGACATCGAAGTTTCTGTTGATTTCTCCTTCAGATCTGTTAATACTTGTTTCAGACATTTAGGGTGCTTGAAGCATATCTATTTACAGATGCTATATTCTCTCATTGAATCAATCCTTTTGTCATTATTAGTGACATTCATTGTCTATGACAATTTTTCACACAGTTTATTTTGATATAAGTTTAACCACCAGTGCTCTCTTCTGTAACAATTTATATGAAGCATTTTCTCCTGTTCCTTCACTTTATGGAATCGATGTCCTTAAAGCTAAAATGGGTGACTTTCAGATAGCATCTAATAGGATTTTGTTTATTCATTCATACACTCTAAGTGTTAGAGAACTTAATCCATTTACATTTAAGATAATTATAATAGATGAAGACTTACTGCCACTCTTGTTAATTTTTCCAAGTTATGTATAAGTCTTTATGCTTTCTTCTGCTCTTGTCTCCCTTTACTATTGTGATTTTGTTTTTAAAAAAGTGCTTTTTTTCTCTTTTGTGCTTCTAGTTTTATAGTTACCATGAAATGTACATGAGTAGTCTTTATAATTATTTTATTTTATTTTTATTTATTTATTTTTTGCTGCACCAGGGATTGAACTCACGACCTTGCGCTTATCAGGCAGGCGCTTAGGCCGCTGAGCTAGATACCCGGCCCATGTTTTTGAGACAGGGTCTCACTATGCCATTCAGGCTGGCCTTGAGCTCACTTTGTAGCCCAGGCTGGTCTCGAACTCACAACGATCCGCCTGTCTCAGCCTCCCGAGTGCTGGGATTACATGTGTGAGCCACCATGCCCAGCTACTATAATTATTTTATACTGGTAAAATCTTAACTTCCAAGTTAGCATCTTAAATTCTGTCACTTTTTCTTCATCCCCACATTTGATGTTTCTGATGTGACAATTGATACCTTTTTTTATTGTATATCTCTTAACAAAATATTGTGGTTATAGTTACTTGGCTAATTTTACCTGTGACTATCTAAAAAACCCAATTCCTTAACTCACATATGAGATTCCTTTTGTATATCCTACTGCCTTCAATATTTCTTGCTTGAAATATATTTTAAAAAGCAAAACCCAACACTTGTCTAATAAATCTTATACTGCTTATGCCTTCTTTCATGCTTCTAGCCACTGCTGCCAGAGTAGTATTTCTAAGATGAAAATCTAACTACTTGGCTGGTTAAAAGCCATTAGGGCATTTTAAAATCATCTTTCTGATAAAGCTATCACGTAGTTAAACTGATAGGAAAAGTCCCTTATGACCTGAATGCCACCTCTCCTGGACAACCTTACTCTCTGAACAACCTTGTCCCCCCGGCTGTACCCAGAGTTTCTCAGAGGTGCCACAGGGGCTGAGACACTTTGCCTTAAGTATTTTCTCTCCCTTTTTCATCTTTCTAACCTATTCTTTAGGAGTCAGTTCCAGAGGAACTGGCCTTGTGAAGCTGTTCCAACACCTGCTGCTCCCTCACTTCCAGAATCAGGAGCCCCTTCCTCCCTGTGCTTCAGCCTCCCCGTGGCACCTGACAAAGAGGCATGAGATTCGCATTGGGTGCCCTGTGGGGAGGGACTGTTGTGTGTCCTTCCTATAGATTTGAATTTAAAATTAAAGAAAAATATGTATACACACATATATACATACATAAATATGCTTTGTTTTTAGTTCTTCTCTGATCCTTTCTAGAAGTGGACGTATACAAGTAATATAACACCCAAACCTTCAGTTTTGCTATGAGGACACTCAGCTTAGGTTTTGGGACTTTGGAGGAATCACTAAAAGTTTCAACCAAAGATCTATCAAGAACAAGCCCATTTCACCAAACTCTTTTTTTCTATTCTTATTATTGAGGAAAATACAGTAGCTTGATGAATAAATTGAAAGGAAAAAGAAATGAAAAAGGAAGGAGAGTGGGTGAGGAAAGAACAAAGGAAAACAAGGGAGCAAGAAGGGGGGCAAAAAGGAATGATGCAACCACATAAGGCATAGTTGAAACCTGCACAGGGGCAGGAGACCTAAACAACCTTTAAACTTGGCTGAAAAAAGAAGAAACAGGAAACCTGCGCTGGGCAGGCAACTAACAGTATTGACACAAAAAAAGTTTTGCGGGGTAGAAAACTTAATGAGATATGAAATTGCTCTCAAAACCTTTCTTTCTAGGAAGGGTGATCAAAGTATATGTCTATATAAAACTTCCAGGTGTGGAAGAGAACTCTCTGGGGCTATAGGTCTCCTGAAGAAGTCCATAGGATGAATAAATGAATGAGCGAATAGAAACACGTGTGAAGTTCTCCAGAAGGCTTCAAAGCAGAAATGAATCCCATCCAACTGAGAGATTCTGGGAAGGGAAAAATAACACCTACCTTGGGCTTTCAAATGGGGGGAATTTGTATAATACGAGTAAGAGATGAGGAATTAGGGTGATAGGATGGAGAAGGGTACCTTCCAGACAGTGAAGAGTGTAGAGCAATAAATAGGAACTGAATTTAATTTTTTGACCAAACAATTCAGTTTTGAAGGCTTACAGTTAGGCTAGATGTGCCTCTGCCACTACAAATACCGACACTTAAGACATACGTTATTTTACTGTCTTGGCTTTTTGCCCTGTTATGATAACCCACCAGATACCATTTCTGCCTTTCCAACAGCTTTAAAATCTATTCAGGAGCAGCCCAGAGAACATCAGGTAAAATAGTGACACGCGCATGCTTTAACTGCAGCAAACATGGAACCCGGGCAGCGAGCTTGTGTAATCATTGAGCCTCGGTGGCAACACATTTTTTATAGCCTTGTTTCTAATGGAAGATTGAAAAACTCTCTCACTCGAGTCAACCAAAGACAAAATGAGGCGCTGAAATCAGCAGGTTCAGGAAATCCCAGTAGCACACAGAGATGATACTGCACTTGACCGCAGAGAATCTCTGCCCAGGCTACTCGGATGTGTAAATTCCTGTCGTGAAAGAGTAGTTTCCAATCATCAAAGCTTAACCTTTAACGATCATGACAGCTATCTCTGTGTGCTTCGCACAGGTCCTCCGTAGAGAAGGTTGGCTGTGACAATGAGAAAGGGAAATCGTGTTTTTTGTTTCATAGACATTTAAGAAATGTTAAAGTTTAATAGCGTGATCTTTTTCTCCCAGTAACATTTTAAAATGTAAAGATCTTTGAATCCTTGTCTGTCTAATAAATAATTTTACAAAAAAAGCAAAGTGAAAGTTTAATATATTTTCTAAACATTCTAGAGAGAAACAATCTCCCCATCTTTATGATTTATTCCTTACTTCTAAATGTTCTTCCAAATTCTGCACTTCCAAATCCATCACATTGATTCTTTGGGTTAATTTTGAAAGGTTAATTTTAGATGGTCCTTGACTTAAAATGGTGTACAGCTTGAGAAACCTATGATATTACTTATTAAAATATCGTAAGTAAAATGTATTTAATATGCCTACCCTATCAAACTCCATACCCTATCCTTTTTTACCTTAGTGCTTATAACACCTCCTGTAGCCTATAGTGGGCATGCTGTATCAGTATTTCTAGCCTAGAAAAAAAGGCAAAATTCGGAATACAAAGTACAGTTTATTCTGAATTCATATCACTTTTTTTTAAACCATTGTTAAGGCAAAAAATTGTTATTTGCCAAGTCAGGTACTTGGGTATCTATTAGGGGTATGAAAGAAATATTCCACACAGCAAGGAGGAGCTGGCAGGGTCTCATAATTCTGGCCGTGCAAATAAACACAGGGGTAAGCACAGGGTTCTTTTGGAGCTTGCAGGAAGGTGCCTAACCCTGTTTTGGGAGTCAAGGAAAGATCCTAGGAGACAAGCCACTAAGATAGAGGAAGAGGCGGTCTAAGGAGGGGTTGGAGGTAAAGTTTTGGACAGAAGAAACAGCAGGTCGGAGGCTGAGAGATGAAAGAAAGCTTGGCTCCCGGGGGAACGGCTAGGGATTGTGTGAAAACAAAATAAACAGAAATCTGCCACACCACCCAAGTTTTAATTTCAGTGTGTAGTATGCATGTTGTGTGGTGTGCATATTGTCTTCTGTGTCTGCTATTTCTTCTCTGAACTGACTGGTGAAACAAACAGTTGATGAAATATGACTCCACTGCTGTTCATTTGATGGTGTGTCCTCTAGGACAGACATCTGTGAAAAGGCTGTTATCTTGAGTTTAGTGTTTTTATTATTTTATCACTTCTTTTAAAATAATTGGTTATTTGGGAAAAATTAGAATCCCCTTCATTGCCATTTTTAGATGACTCAATGAGAGAAATGTGGAATTTCTGTGCCGGAAAAGCCCTCATGCAGTCATATGCCTTGATTCACTGGGGAGGCAGGCTGTCAAGTTCTAGATGGGAAAAGTGCTTTGCCCAAGGTCCCTTCTCAGTCTGTCAGGGTTAGAATTAGATTGGGGTTTTATTACTGTTTTGTTTTATTTTGTTTTGGTTTTTGGTGTTTTAAGACCAGGTCTCTCTGCAGCCTAGACTGGGCTCAGATTTGAAATCTTGCCTCAGCCTACAGAGTGCTGGGATTACAGGCGTGCAGCATCTCACCCAGCTCCAGCTCTGGGTTTTAAATCTCCATCAACTCTCAAAGCTCATCCTTAAATTTTCCATGAAAGACTTTGTGAGGATCCTAACTTCTTCTGTCAGTTGTCCACTGTGACATTATCCTTTGCTTTCCACTTTCCCTATGTGAGCTTTCAGTTAATTAATGAAAGGTCAGGTGACAAGTGATTAGCTTTTTGATGGGGTTTTGATATGCATTGTTGAGAGTGATTATGTGGGCACATTCTGGGGAGAGCAGATTCCTGACAGTGCTCATTTACATGGCTAATTACCATGGGCAGCACATGTCAGCCAACTCTGTCAAGTAGGGGCAGGACGGGGGCAGGGAGAAAACCAGAAGGACATCACACAAAACCCCCACATCCTCGTGATTAAAATCCACAGTGCCACATTTTAGATGATATTTCATTATTATTCGCAGTGTCTTTCTAGTCCAGGCTCTGGATAGTCATAGAACTCAGTGACCTTGAAAGATGATCTACAGGTCACAAGGGACAATTTTTGATAAATTTTAGCTGTGTGGTGGGGTCAGTGATCTCTCAGTCACTAATAAAAAGCAAAACTCTTTTTGTATCTCTATACCGAGGTCAAATGAGCCACTGTCTTTATTTTCTCTGATTATCAAACACATTTGTAAGCAAAGAGGAATAACTTATTTTTATTAAGCTTTCTTTGTATTTTTATTTCAGCAGACCTAGTTAAGTCATGGATATGAGAGGTGTGTGGTTCTTACTAGCATCAGTGACCTTTGTTTTTAATCTTGGATGATTTAACTTTTGTATCTTGATTTGAGACAGATTACTGCGTGAGTAATTAGGTATTATACAGTATACTCTTGTTTGAAAGTTACGGCTTATTTCTAGATGTCCCCCAAGAGCCTCATGTGCTCATAGGTGGGGCTTTGGAATGATAATTGGATCACGGGTTGCTATAGTTAATTTGTTAAAAAGCAGGGTTGAGTTGGGGGTGGCAGGTCAGTGGAGTGAGACCAGGAAGGGTGTGTCTCCTGGTACCGCCCTTCACTCCCTGCTTCCTGGCTGCTATGGTGTGAGCAGCTCTGTCACTTCTGCCATGCAGCCAGCTGATCATGGACTGAAACTAAACCCCACCCCTCTTTAAATTTCAGACAT
>RJWT010038123.1:0-12922 GCA_004365215.1 Cuniculus paca
GATCTTTGAGAAGTTACTGTATTTCTTTCATATACAGAGAGAAAATAGGCACATACTAACAGGAAGAAAGGAAAGGACAAGAAAGCAGATGTGGAAGTGGAGCTGTACTGAAGTTCTCTTGTGATTGATTGCCGAGTTTTCTCAAGGCACATGAACCAAGGTCTTCAGCTTAGAGGAGAGTAGGGAAGACACTGGATGTGTGAGACTGAGAGTAGAAGATATGCAATGATCATATAGGAGAATAAATGACAGGATATGCATTAGAATGGCTGGGAAGTCAGAGGTACACAAGACCACTTCTAGGTTCAAATCATTCAATTGGAGTGCCCACAGGACTCAAAATACACTTACATTATTCACTAGGATTTATTGCAGTAAAAGGATGCTAAGCAAAGTCAGCGAAGTCCACAGGAAACCAGACTTTCAACTGTACTTTCCCAGTGGAGTCACACATGACATGCTTAATTTCTTCAGCTACCAGTTGTGACACCACATGTGAAATGCTGTCAAGGGAAGCTCATTAGAGACTTGTTACTCAGAGATAGAACTGAAGGCTAGTTATGTAGGTATCCTCTCCTATATGCACACAGCATTAAAATTTCAAACAATTAAAAGGAAAGCAGGTGTTCGTCATGAGCCACATTATTTGCACAAACAATGTAGGCCCAGTGAGCCACTCTCACCAAGGAATGGTTGGCACTCTCCTGAAATTCAAGTTCTCAGCATCAGCAATCAAAGGCCAATTTTGCCAGCAGGCTTCTCAAAGGATAGCAATCTCAGGCATACAATCCTAACTCATTTCTGCTCATTGGGATATATTAAGGGTTCACTTGAGGGTAAAGTGAGAATGGTAACATAGATAAGTTTTTTTTACAGCCACTATCAGCAATGAAAAGTGGAAAGTTGGATCTAATTTAAGTTGTCATGTTGCAAGAGAGCACAGTGAACAAGTACGGTGCAAGGGCATTGAGAGTGTATGAAAGGGAATGAAAATTGACGTCCTACATCTGCTGTGAAATCAAAGCTGAGCAGTGAGGAGAAAGGGACATCCGCAGGCTGATGGGAAGGAGGAAGACAACTATCAAGTAAAAGATCAAAGGATTGTTGAAGAGGGAAAATTAGAGGGAGGCACAAGGAGTGTCTTGCAGCTGCTGAAAGGTTGGGGTGCCCGACTCTGAGATAGGAGAGGAGACATAGCTATTGAAGCATAAAATCTCTAGGGTCCACCCACTAGAGTGAGGATGGGAGTAGCCTAAAGAGCAGGATAAGCAAAGAAGAAAAGGCTGAGGAATTGAAAAAAGAGAGTGTTGAAATCTCATCTTTGTGGATGTTATACTTACCAAAAATAAGACAGGAGTAGTGTTGGGAGAATGACAAAGAGCCAGCCGCTTACAACTTTGATTTTTTTTTTTTTTGTACTGGGAATCAAACTCAGGACCTTGCAATTGCCAGGCAGGCATTTGTGCCACTGAGCTATATCCCAGGCCCACAGCTTTGAAAAATGAGGCAGAATGCCTGGGGAATTGGGTGATGATGGGATGGTGGAGTGCTGGGAGTGTCATGTCTTGTCACATGGATTTAAGGGTTGGGAATAGCAATGAATTCATGAGGAGAGAAACAAGTAAGACATATGCTTCACCTGCAAACCCTGTGAATGGAAGAAAAACAGCCAGTACTTTAGAGCGCTGGATGGAAAGGAGAGTGCCAGAGAAATCCAGGCTTTCATTGCAGGCAGCAAGAAAGCAAATGGAGTGATTAGAGATATGGAGGAGAGAGGCTTTTGCTGATTGTGAACTTTAATTCTCAAAGGTACAGTGCAGAAGTTTTGAGAATGGATATTTGTATTTGGGAGTGGGTGAGAAAGAGAGATCATGTTAGAGCCTTAAAGAAAGTAATTAAGGAATGACCTGAGAGTCTGAGGTTTCTTGTGTTGACTGACATAAGCAGGCTCAGGGGCATAATGAGATTGGTCTGGGTGAATTCACGAAGTTAATGGCTAAGAGTTTGAGGTTACAAAGGAAGTGGTTTGTGGGATTTTCCTGATGTCTCTCAATAAAGCTGGGGAAACCTACGATGGTTGGGTCTTTCTTTTGAATGGATGAACTGATCGATGATGGAGCCAGCAACTTTCAATTAGGAGGAATCATTATCTCAGGATAGGAGTTCAGTCAGTTCTCTCTTGATACCGGCTGAGGAAAGGTACTTGGTACAAGTTATCTGATAGATGGTAAGTCACTCAGCTATGAATAAGCTAAGTCATACTTGGGTTTCTGTTCATTTTTTGCTTATTAAACATTTAAAAAATAAATGACAGTACCTGATTTATAAAAATGTGACAATGTAGGGCTGTCGTAATCACTTTTAGAAGTGAATCTGAAAGGCTGAAATACAGCAGTAGAACAGTAGTTGAAAAATAGAGCGTTGTCCGTTTTCCTGTTTTCAGCTTCTTGATGTCCTCAAAGGGGTACAGGAGCTGGACAGCAAAACAGTGAAACAGAGATACTTTCTTAGGGTAAGGGGGCCTTTTGGCGATCCAATGTAAACTGTTCCTTCATGATTGATAGTCTATAACCAGGTAAGGTAAAATAATTGTATGAAATTTTTAAACAATTAAAATGATATAAATGGATTTTGAGTTTTTCTTTATGTAGTCAGTCTTGACGTTTTTCTCAGAGGAAAAGGAAGGTTATATTTTTAGAGATTGAGATATTTTTCTCATATTTTTAAATTCATCTTTGCTATGCAAAGATATTATCCATTAAAATGATTACCTACACTTTGTAACTACGCAAGCTTCCTGTCATAAAAGTGTCACTGCAGTGTCTCCCACCTTGTCTTCCATCCTACCAGGGTTCAAAATTTGGATCTACGAACCATTGCTGTAATAATCAAACATTTAAAAAGTTTATTTGGAACAGTTCGACGTGTAACAATGACTCCATTATTTTATAATACTTTTACATTATATCCAATCACTAAAGCACTGAAAGAATAACTCTAGGGTCAAAATATAACAGAGTTTATTCATTTAGTCTGTTTCTAATTGTTTGCATTTTCTTCCCAAGGGGAAACTCATCGTTGTGCAACTTTTAATAATTTTCTAGTGAAGAATTGCATCACTTTGTAGTTTGTCAGCACTGTCTGAGGGTAGAGAATATTTCTTCTTACAAGGAAGACATAAGCTGGTGTTGTGGCATTTAACACTGTGATTTTTTGCTACCATTAACTACCTCGAAGCTACTTTTGAGAATTTCTTTAGGTTTGGGATTATGGAGGAAGACGCTGAATTCAGGTTTGAGATTCACAGATAGGGATGATACCTAAACTTTCACTAAAATGTTGTAAGTTCTTTGTATAAAATGAGGAATGTAGGTCTGAGTGAGCTGCGGGATTGGAGATGGCATTAGAGGGCCTGAACTTAAATCCTGGCTCTGCCATTTTTAGCTGGGTCACTTGGGACACGTTACTAAGCTATTCTGTCCTCAAGTTGTTTATTTAATAAATGTAGATGTTAGAGCATCCTTGTGAGAGGTTTTTTTGTGTGAAATTCTAGCTATATGATACATACTAATTATCAAAAAGATTTATGTTAATCACATAGCTGTTGAATTTATTCTCAGGTTGAAATTTTTCTGCTCTGCTTTCCTTTTGTTCTTCATTGGGAAAAAGTCATTTCTGTTTCTCTCTTCCCTGGTTAAACACTGCACATAGACAGTTCTCTCCCCTAGAGTACATCTCCTTCGTGGCTCGCCTGGCATGTGGATCAAGCCAGCTATCTGGATGTCTCTCAGCTTCTTGCCTGTGCATCTGCGTATCAGCTGGAGGGAGGGTTGGCTAATGTGGCTGCTCTAATGTGAGGTAACAGCCTGTTTTGTTTAGTGCCAAGGCCATCATCTGATAACAGCATCTCTCGTTGGAACATTCCCATTTGATTTTCTAGTGAAGATATGTGACAGACAAGTCCATGTTTTTTTCATCCTAAAGGAATAAATGTTTGCAGTTTGTAACAAATTGACCTTTGTGCTCTATTTACAGTGAGAAGTGGATGCTGTTAGTTTTGAGATTTGTTTTGTTTGAAGTTTTATGGGGAAAAGATCAACAATATAGTGATTATTTTTTCTAAGGTTAAAAAAAAGTACATAACTGCGTTGTGTTTTTGTGAGAAAGGAAGAGATTGGTTTCAGGAGACAACAATGAATCATCAGGTACTCGAGAAAGAAAGAGAGAAAGGGAGAAACAAAGGAAGAAAGAAAGAAAGAAAGAAAGAAAGAAAGAAAGAAAGAAAAGAAAGAAAGTCTCAGTAGCAACTGAAACAAAACCTGCCAATAGAAAATATTCATAGCAAGATTCCCAGTGGCTAGAGCTTTTCACTTGGTTGGATGCATCAATAAAAATTGTCTGGAAACTAAACCCTGAAATTTTATACCTAAACATTTGAGGGATAAAAGACATTGAAAGTTCCTTTTCCAAGTTCACTTTAAGCCCTCAGAAGGAAAACCTTCAAATCACTGCAACCCCTAACTGCCTCTGTTGGTTGTTCAGCATCTCGTTTTTTTTTTTAAATATACCTCTTCTACCTATATTTATTACTTATTATTTTTTTTTTACACTTCTTTGTAACTGCTAATGTTTCTCAATGACTGGTTTCAGGCCTGTGTGAATCCTTTCCACAGCCTGAAGCCCCCATTCTGCTATAGTGCAGTATAGGTATTCTTAGTTTCCATTGGCCTATAGATTGACAATAGTGTGAGATCTACCACTTCATTAATGTGTTTTCTTTTTCTTTTTCACAGAGCTTATTAACTTCTGAGGAATGCTTCAGAGTTTTCGCCATACACGAACAAATTTAGACCTTTGCAAAATTTATACTGGCCTTTGAAGAACTTTTACCTCAGTGTTCAATCTAAGAAACTGGTATGTAGTGAATATTTCTCTGGAATCAAGTTCAAATGCCTTCACAGATCAGGTAGGTAGCAACTATGTGAAGAAGGAAGCGAGAGATGTAGAAGAAAACGACGAGTGGAGTTCGAGTTAGGAGAATTTTATGTGACTTCTACAAATAACTTCGAATTAGTTTTCTTTTAAACACTATTCCTAACCAATTAACCACTGCTGTCTCCATCTGGTTAAATTGTTGGTGACATATAATACCTCAATTTAAATTTTTAAAAATATTCAAAGCTGGAAAGTTTTTACTAAGTTCTAACTCGAAATGTTATTTTTCATGACTAGCTATATCAACCATGCTATTAGCAGGAGGCTGTCTGCGAAGTATCCATTGACATATTCTCAACATGGTAGCAATATAACTTAAACTCTGTTTAAAATATTCAGTGATTGCATCTTAAGATCAGATTAAAATGTTCAATATAGAAGAGTTCATCTGATTCCCCAAACTTAACGTAAATACTGTGCTAACTTTTTATCACAGTACAAAATAACTGAGGTCAACAATTTACAGGAGGAAAGGTTTATTTTGATTTATTGTTTCAGAGGTGTCAGTTCATGGTCAGCTGGCACTGTTGCTTTTAGACCTGTGATAAGACAGAAACATGTTGACCGAAGGGTGTGGGGAAGTTGATGTGCACAGCTTAAGGCAACATGGAAACAGCAAGACTATGAAAGAGCCAGGTAGGACAAGCTCTAGACTCCGAAGTCATGTCTCTTTACCCACTCCCTTCAACTAGACCCCACCAACTGACAGCCCATTCAGCTACTGATTCATTAAGGAATTAATCCACTGATGCAATTAGCTCTCTCATGAACCTGTCACTTCTCAAGGGCCCAAACCTTCAACACAATGGCCATTTCGAGAGGACATTCTGAATCTCAGTCATAACAGGGTGCTAAATGCCAAAAGTACATGATGTATGAATATATAATTATTTATAACCTTCAGATTTTTCCATTAAGAGTTTGAGGAATCCCACTTATTACAATTATTAGCCACTGAAATGTAATCAGCGGGATACTTATTTCTATGGAACTTTCTTTTATAAACTTTTTTTTAAACTTTTAAGTTATAATTCATTTTTAGTGGGTACATAAAAGCACAAAATAAACTGTGATGGTTCAGTATGTGTATTACCTTTAAATAAGGATAAATATATTTACTCATTTATTATATCTTTATGATGAAAACATTTAAACCCTTCAAGCTTTTTGAAATATACACTACCCTCACTAACTAGATTTACCCTAATGTGAATAATACACCAGAACTTCTAATTCTTGCAGTAGCTGGGGGCAGATTTCATTATTTTACTTTTACAGGTAAGAAAATTAAAGCTCAGGGAATTTAGATGACTTATCCAAGGCCACAGTGAAGTTTAAGAAAATCTCGTACTCTAGATCCAAATCTTGCATTTATTTCTTTTGAATAGAGCTGCTTCCACAACCTCGAGTACAACTAAAAGCTCAGGAAATAATGCATTCCTCCAGAAATTATGTATTATATGCTGGAGAATATTCTAAGCACTGGAGAATATTCTAAGCACTGGAGAATAAATAAATAAAGAAACACTGAGATGCAAACAAACTCTTCTCTTCATACCTTCATTCTGGCTGATTCTCTGCTTTCTTTCCAATTTGTAGACTATAGCATAGCACATTACAAGACCAGAGGCTCTTAGCTTAGATACTGGCATTTGTTACAATCAGGATCCCTGAAAACTTTATTGGTTACCTGCAAATGTTAATGGAGAGCTAGAATATGTGTAGAAGATTTCTAAATTGATCAAATTCTTATAAGGTGCAGTGGTCCTGAAATTCAAGAAAATGAAGTTAATGATGACTGATGTATACTGTTTGTTTTTTTTCCTTTCCCTGATGGTCCAGAAAAGCCTACTGGCAGAAAGTGCATAAAAATAAATGATTTATAAATTGCAGTTTGAAGGAAATTGACATTTAAAAAAAAGTTTTGGCTACATGTGCTTTTATACATTTTGAAACCAAATGTCTCGTTTGCTACAATTATATACAAAATGAAATACTTCAGTGAAAACTCCCCTTTAACTTTGAACTTTTAATAGTTTAATGTCAATAGCTTTATATAGTGTGTGTCTAAAAGACTAAATTAAAATTATATTTGTTTGGTTATTTCTCCCTTTTTGTATTTAGTACTATACAAATTTTTGAAGTTTGTTTATTTCTTTTTTGTGCTAATCATATGAGTTTACTTTTTTGCTGTTATATAGGTTTTTATTTTTCATTAGACTATATTCATCAAAATATCTGATATTTTCATCTGAAAAAAATCACTCTTAAAATCTAAATTAAATAGTAATATACCATAGAAATGAACTTATTATCCCTGGGGTAATATTTATTGTGTTAAAAAAAAAAAGTCAGCTGAGTGTGCTGGTGCACATCTGTAATCCAAGAACTTCAGGAAGCTGAGGCAGGGCGATCACAGGTTCAATCCTAGATTACTTAGTGACTTAATGAGAATCTGTCTGAAAAAAAGAAAAAAAAAAGTTCAGAGATATACCTCAGTGGGAAGGCCCTGTATGTAATCCCCAGTTCTGGAGAAAAAAAAGTCCAAATTTTTCCTTTGATAGAAAAAAATACTTGTTTCATGTTGAACAAGTGTGACTTAATATTTATCTGAAGAAAGAAAAAATATTCCTTGCAGCAAAATAAAAAAGAAAAGTCTGTAAAATATATGGCATTTTGGTTGTTATATTTCTGATGGCAACTGTTGGACGCTGTCCAATTGCTCTGGTTGGGCATTATTATTCAAAGTTAATGAATAGATCTAAATATATCTGTATTCAAAACTACTCATAGGCTTTCCGGTATTCTGAGCACAACCCATACTGATATTTTTGCCTCTTCAGAGCTAGGGTAATATCTGTCACATTGTGTGTATCTTTAAACTCCCTAAAATAAATAAAAGTCTCATGGTATGGAATTTACTTTCTGTGATCCTTGAAATGCTGCTAGTACATGGCATTTACTTAGGTTTTAAGTACCCAGAATTATTTTTTTTCTTCCTGCATGTTTTAGAACTTCACCCTGATTATCAAAGTCTTCCTTTGTATATTATCTGGTTCCTGTTTCTCTTTCTGCCCTGAACAGCGCACTTGACATCTCATCCATCTTCTTTGGTTGAGGTCTCCTATGTGGTCTGAAAAATTAACAACAAATAAAATTGCAGGCTACAAGTATAAGCCTCACCAACCAACTTACTTACTAAATTTCATTTTACTTTCATAGTTAATTTTATTTATTTACTCTTCTTTATGCACTGAACATAGATTTTAGCTAGTCTTCCTGCTTATTAGCATTCCTGTTAATTGGAACCCTACTTGGAGGAAAAATCAACATATTATTAGCTACCTAAATATCAGAAGTGATTTACTATTAATATTTATTTTTTCTTTTTTTGGTTCATATACTTTATTGCTCATTTGCTGTAGTTTATTCAAATTAAATTTTTAAATTTCATTACTTTGAATCTTTTATTATCTGACACATTTTTCATCTGCATGTAGAATTTTAAAAATTTATATTTTAAATATCTCCTTTGACATGTTCAGAGGATTAAATTGTGTATCTCTCAAAATATTTCCAAGTCTTAATTTCCAGTATTGTGAATTTGACCTTATTTATAAAAGGATCTTTGCAGATGTAATTAGAGGGAGAATCTCAAGATGGGATCATTCTTCATTAGAGTAGACTTAATTAAAAATACAGCAAACGTCCCTATTAAGTCATAAAGAAGGACAAATTTGAGTCATTTGTTAGAAAATGGATAGATTTTGAAACTGTAGTGTTAAGTGAATTAAGCAGACATAGAAAGTTAAATATTGCATGATTTCTCTCACATGAGAAACTCAGTTATAAATAAATTAAAGAGTAAAATAAGACAAGACCTTTTAGAATAGGAGAAGGGGGTTAGGGGAAGAAAAGAGGATAGAAAAGGAGGAAGAGGGGATCTGAGCATTATATATGTATATATCTCAAGCCAAAACAAATGTAGTGTACTAATTAAAAAAAGAGAAGATACACAGAGACATCAGCCCTTATCATGTCCACCCGCATAGGGACCACATGTGTCTTGCACGAGGAAAGTCTGGGGTGGTAAGAGTTCAGTACTAGAATATTTTCATCTTCTCATTCATACAAAGAACCTGAGTGAAATTAGCAAGGACCCCACTAGAAGAGTAGATGGACTACCCCAATTTACAAAAGGCGTGGGAAGGAGAAGTAAAAAGAATTAAGATGTGTTATGTACAAGGAATATAGTCATTATGGCCTGTAATCCTGTATCGACAAAAATTTAAAAATCAAATTGAAAAAGGTAGCAGAGATTCCACGGAATTTTTGCAAGATCCCCCGAGTCCAGCCCTCCTGCTTGTTTTTCTGATATAGAAGTTAGGCCGTCTTTGCCAGTCTAATCTTTTGACTATAGCTTTTGTAATTCCATGACAGTTTGCTCACCTTGTCCCCTATTCTTGCTCTCTTCTTCAGTAATAGACAGACTTTACCCTTACTCAGCAGCTGAGACTGTGACCTTTAATTAACATCCTAGATTATCTGGGACTGAAAAAACACTGCCTATTGACCAATTGAGGCCAGCATTGGTATAGCACTCGGTTCTCTTGTATTGCCTGTTATCTTTAGTCTTACCGTTCTCAGAATTCCTGACACGTGGACATAATTTCTTGAGTCCTGTACTCAGTTCACCTTTTAACTGGAAACTGCAATCTGAACCTTGGTCACTGAGCTAGTTTTCTGGTAGAAGTGAGAAGTGAAAGCTTCAGCCAGTCAGTTTTGCTAATTATCAGACCCTCTGTTAGATTAGAAGATTGAATGTGCCGAGTAAGATAAGGAAGTTTAAATGTGTTGAGTAAGATAAGAGGAATTTCCATTTCTATGCATTTTGTATCATCTATTATTGGAGATAATTGTAAGCTGGTAGTAATAACACTAATGAAAATATAAGATACAGTAGATTGAAATTAAGCTGTATTCTCCTTGCCAAATGATGTAATTTCGGTGTTCCAATTTGCATCCCAAATAAGATTTATTCAAGGAAGTTGTAGAAATCTGACTATAATAAAAGGTATTGGGGGGAAAACCCAGAAACTAGAAATCTTTAGGGATGAGAACAATAAAAGTCCTATTTTATTCAATTAATGAGGAATGAACTTTAACATCCTGGGCAAATGGTTGTCTATTATTTTAGAGGGTTTGACAAATTGAGGACAAATAAAAGCAAATACTGAGGACGTCAACTATATATATCAGAAGCAGAGATTTTGAAGAATTTGTACAAAGTGATATATTTCAGTACTTTAAGACTGAGTTGAAGCAGAACATGGTTTTATGGTGTGCATTATTTCTCAGTGGGTCAAGTAGTAAAATATGATGTGATTAAATCTATTTCTATCCTCCAAGCGGCTATGTGAAGTTTAGAAAGCGTTGATTTGAAAGAGCAGTGTTGGAGGCTGGGTGTATTAGTACTTAACTGTCAAAAGTAATCTGCTGGTTTCACCTATCATTACAAGTTTCTTAAGTGGCATCTGTTCCAAAGGGTCATAGATTTTGCAGAGATGAATCTTTGAAACAAACACAGTGTACTTTCTTTGATCTGTCAACAAAGTAGTGGAGAGAGCATATTTGCCCTAGAAATTTGGGAGAATGCAGAGTTAGCCATGTAAAAATCCCTTATTTTTTCATGTGTCTAAGGAGTAGAAGATTAATTTACATTTTCTTTGTCATGGGAATGCATGTATGTGATGTAATAATAACTGAGTCATAGGGTTTTTTTTTTTGAAAGAAGAAAACAGCTTTCTTAAATTTATTTATTTAAAGACATCTCACATTCTCTTTCTAAATCACAGTGTTGCTTATCACTTTGACAAATGCAGTCCCGTGGGTTAGAATAGATATCCAGGCGGATGGAAGAGAAGAAATGGAAACAATGAAAAATGACTTAATAGTAGTATTCCCAGAAGCACGGATATTTCTAGAAGCAGGGTTCTGATTAACAGTCTCTGGAGACATGGAAATGCGTGGGAGAGCTGGTGGGGAGGCATGATTTTGTCCTCTGCTACCAGCGCATCCTTGATTCGATCAGTCTTTCCCTGCTAAATTTCCCCAGGAAGAAAGTCGCCAAGGCTTCCTTGTGTTTCCTTTCAAGTGAGCGCTGCAGATGTGACACATTTTGAAAGCTGTGGTAAACAGACTTCTGCTTAGAGGGTAACAGAAGACAGAACGCTAAACTTTGAAGCAATTTTCTGTCAAACTGCAGTAGCTGGTTTTACCAGAACCATCACCAAGAGCCATCATTCATTTTTTTACACGTGTTAGGAGGAGAAAATTCCTTTCTAATGTGGGAGAAATTGGTTATGACGACGTTAACGAGAATATCATGTGGAAAGAGGCTCAGGAAGGTGGCTGTTACTCTTGCTGTATCCAGTGCCTGTACAAAGGAGGGGATTCTATGAATGAGTGTGGTATAGTCAGTTATGTTTTTGCAATGCATTGAAAATTTGTTCTCTATTTTTGCTTTTTAAAATTCTCTTTGATACTTACATAGATGATATTTTAGATGAATGAGAGGCAAACCTTTTAGAACACAAAAAAGTAATAGGTTGTGGAGAAGACCCCTTGTTTTATGTTAGATTTATAGATATTTAGAACTGTTAGAGCTATCATGCAGTCATATATATATGTATAGTCATAATTTATGACTATATTTATGGCAATAGAATAATATAGTGGTTGTTTAGCTACTCATAAATGCTCAGAGGTCGAGAGAGACAAGCATACAATTCTTTAGATAATTTAGATGCATGAAAATAGCTTTACATAAAACTGCCATATAATTCAATCAAAAGCAGTGTGCTGACTAGGTCTCTCCATCTAATTGCTGTAGTCTACTTTTTTCGTATCATGCTGCTAGTCCTAAACAAAACGGTTTTTGATGATCATGAAGCCTATTATAAAAAATATAAATAGCACAGGAAGTCATTGTGTATGACAAAGTTTTTCATTCTACTCAGCAAATTTATCCCAAGCTTGGTTTACCTATTCAGGGGAATTGAAGTGAATGAGGAACTTTATTGATACTGCATCTACTTTAGACAGTGCCTAGAGTACCTGGTTACCCACTCAGTACTTGTAACTTGCAGAGCGGCTGTTCAGGGGACCATGGTGGCTCACACGGATTGATACCTGGTCATATGACTTTGAAGTTGTGAAGAACATAGGCGTTGGCTTCTGATCCATGACAGACTTGATCCTGTAATTTGGTATGGACTTCTTAGTCCTAAACTTTAGATTTATCATAAAAAAGCCCTATATCTGACACAAACTTGAAAACAGGTACTCATTAAGGAAAATTTGGTAATTGAATAAAGCAACACACATGACTACATTCAGGGGTAGACCATGGTCTTCTCTTTTTTGCTTTTCCTGTCTTCTAATTTTTGCAAGTTGTTATCTATCTATCTATCTTATCTATAGTGAATACAATGTTTTCCCTTCTGAGCATGAGGATCTACTTTGTGTAGCTGTAATTACTTGAATTAAAATGCCTTTTGCAATTTTTACCACATAAGCATAATAACACGAATTAGTTTGTGCTATTTTTCTTTTCAAATGTTGTATGAAAATTTGTTCCTCAAAGCAAAGGACTCTGAGTTTGGAAGCGGCATATTTCATGATTTACCTGCTGACAGACAAAAGGCACAGTATAGCACATCTAAGAGGCACAGTTTTTTTTTTTTTTTTTTTTTTTTGTGGCACCAGGGATTGAACTCATGACCTTGCACTTGCAACGACCTTGCACTTGCCGGGCCGGCGCTTAGACCGCTGAGCTAGATCCCCAGCCCTGTTTTTGAGACAGGGTCTCACTATGCTGTTCAGGCTGGCCTTGAGCTCACTTTGTAGCCCAGGCTTGTCTTGAACT
>RJWT010038124.1:0-12924 GCA_004365215.1 Cuniculus paca
TCCTTCTTGTGATTTAATGATTTTGTGGGACTGGGTGCAGGCAAACGTATTTGCTGGATATGTGTGATCAGAGCACAGGCACGTTAATTTTACTTTCTGAATTTAAAGTAACCACAGTATGACACTGGAGACTGACTCTGCCCTATTTTCCTTCTGTGCCCTCCTCTTCTCATTTTCGTTCACAATGCACACGGCCAGGCTCTCACCAAGGACTGCAGCATAACTAATGAGTTCACTGACAGTCAGAAAATAAATGGGCAGACGTGATAACTAAAGCATATCCAGACCATTCTCCTTTTGTTTTGAACAAGAGAATTAGTAGAAATAAAAAGATTAATAGAAGGAAATAAGGTAAGAGTCAAAGAAATTAAAGTACTTAGAGAAAGCATTCTCCAATGACACGTACCCTCCAATGGGCTACCAAAATGACACACACAAAAAAAAGGTAGTTGTACATTTATTACTTTTCAGTTTTGATGTTGATTCTTCATAAACAAAACAAAGGCAATTCAATAAAGAGTTCAATGCTCACTTACTTTTGCCTCTAAATGAGTATTTCAAACTTTTATATTTGAATTACCTAGATAATTAGCCAAAATTTCACTTACTTTGCACTTAATAACACATTCTTAAGTAAAGCTTTTACTTTCCTATTCTTTTGACCAAAAATAATATAATTTTAAAAATAGTATATTTAGGGCCTGGGATTTAGTTCAGCAGCACAAGTACCTGCCTGGCAAGCACAAGGTCATGAGTTCAATCTCTGATACCAAAAAAGAAAAAAAAAAAAATAGCGTGCTAAGGCAAGATGTGGCGGCACACGACTTTCATTCCAACACTTAGGAGGCTGAGGCATTAGGATCACAAGTTCAGTGCCAGCCTGGGCTACACAGGGAGTTCAAGGCCAGCCTGAACTACATAACAAGACCTGTCTCAAAAAAACAAAACATAAAAAAAGGAAAAATAATCGTAACTATGATGTACTTGGTATTTCACAATACCTTTGACCTTGTTCAAAAAGTCTCAACATGGCCTCAACAAAGGCTTTAAAACTCCATCTATTATTCTGTACTAGCGATCATGAGCACTGAAATAGCTGGTAATATTCTCAAGTATCATAGGTATTATCTCCAAGAAGCTTCTGACTATGAAAGATGCCCTCAGTATATCTCATCCAATCAGCTTTTGCAACACTATTTTTAAACCCAAAAGTGGACCATATAATTTGAGGCATAAAGGCAAAAATTTTTCTTTCCTGGAAAATTACAAACTTATTGTTTCCTTCTTCTCATTTTCCCATAATTGTATGGAATTTTCTCATTGCCTTATACTGAAACTTAAACCTGCAGAATTCCTAGTTTGTTCACATGGTTGAAGGGACTGTTCAGCATTTTTGTATATTATGCCTCATTAGGCAAGAACTCAACCAAAGTAGGCATTTATGATGGACTTAAAGTTCTCTCATTTTAAGTAAATACACACTTTAAACTTTTTATAAACCAAACTTCTAAATGCAGTCATCTGTTAGTAACCATGGGAGATTGATTTCAGGATCCCTGTGGATACCAAACCCCTGGATTCTCAAATTCCTTACATAAAATGGTGTAGTATTTGAACATAGCCTATGCACATCCTCCCACACATTTTAGATCATCTTTAGATCACTTATAATACCAAATACAATGTGAATATTATTTAAGTTGCTATTATACAGTATGTTTTAGATAACAATGTCAAGAAAAAAAAGTCTTATATGTTTAGTACAGATGCAACCACTGTAGACCTAAATATATAGTATGCAATAACTGGTAGACTTCACTGGGGTCATTGTAACTAAAGTTTGACCTTTTATTTAATGAAGCAAACTGTCTGAAGAAATAAATGTAACATAATTGAGGTAAAATGTGACTCATAAATACACAAGCCAAGCACCATTTGTAGTATATGCTAATCTTTCTCTAAGCTAATTAGTTAAAGACTTAGTGGAAAATACAAAGAATGTTAAAGATGCTTAAAAGACTGGGAAAGAATCCCTACAGTGATCTATGAGAAAAGAGCAAAGAAACTGGGATTATTTTACCTAGGAAAGAAAATTGTGGAAACCAATTTTTTAGCAAACTGAAATTTACAATGACTATTAAACAGGTCAAAGACAGACTACTCTCCAATGGGGCAAAACAGGAAGAGGTATCATGTATTTCAACATGAGACTAGACACAAGATACACTTGGTAATAAGAAGAACCTGTTAAACCTCAGCCTGGGTCATCAGGGTGTGACAAGTAAGAGCCCAAGCCTGCAGGCCTTGAGCCCAGGCAAAACACATCAAAGTATAGGACAAAAAACAGGAAACCAATCCAAAAAGGTATGTATTTCTTAATAGAAATTGTATTGAGGAGATAGGAAGCTGTCTCACCACACCTTACAACACAAGGGACTCCCTGAGACTCTTCTCCAATTCCTCTGTTTCCCCAAACTCTCAGTCCTCAGTCCTTTTGTTCCAGTGGCCTCCAAGTCCGTCTTTCCCAGTTCTTCCCTCCTTCCTACCCATCCTCCAGTCACTCCTTTGACCTTTTCTCTGCTTAGATATTCTGCCTTCCGCCATTTCTAATTCTCTGCCCGAGTGATTCCATAGTAGATATTGTTGATTCACTTAGCTGCAACTAGAAAAACTATAAAACTCGTTGCTCTGCAAATATGGTCTCAAAAAAAGATAGGGTTAGTTTTTAACTCTATCTATGCTTTGGCCATGGAAGTACAAGGAGAAAACAAAAGTCTGTTTATTTGACCAATTGCCACCTTTCCTCTCCCTACCTCTCCTATCTTGGGTAGAGAGTAAGTATGTGGGTATAGTGTGGGTGTGTGCAGCTAAGTCTGTCCCTCCTTCCTAGCCAATACTACGCTTCCCAAAACACACACGCACATAGCTTCCACTAGGTGGCAAATATGTCTCAATTTCTTTCATATAATGAGTTTGATCTATAATGGCCCCCAAAGCCTCAGGTTTCAGAGATAGGGCTTTTGGAAGGCATTTGGATCATTTAAGTGCTGAATATGCTGTTAGAAGTTGGAGCCTGATTAGAAGGTAGGTCCCTCAGGACATGACCTGGAAAAGTATTTCTCCTTCCTCGCCTCCTCCCTTCTTTCTCTGCTTCCTGTCTACCATAATGCAAGCAGCTTTCCTCTGCTATATCCCTCTGCCATACCATTTCTGCCTTGGAACAAGCCAACCATGGGTTAATAAACCTCTCCCCCTTCAAGTTTCAGGTGTTGGGTATTTTGTCCCACCTACACAAAGTAACAAAGATTTTGGTCATTGGTGTGACTATACCTGATCATCCAGTTTAGAAGTCTTTGGAAAAGGTTTGTGGGAGAAATTAGAGAGGTTTGGGGGTGCTGGGTAGAGAAGCCCTACAAGGCTATAAGCTGAGTTTTATGGGCAGTTCTGGTCAGAATTCAGAAGACTAGAATGCTGATAGAAATGTAGACAGTAAATTGGCCATGCTGGGGTTGGGAGGAGCTGACCAACAAACCAACTAGCCAGCCTTTCTGGTAAGCCGAGCAAACCATGTGGGGGCCCAGGAAGAGAAGTCAGATAGCACCTCCCATGAGCCTACTGGTGTGTGGGCTGAGAATCACCAACTCCCCTCCGCCCCCTCCCTATAAGCAACTGACTGGTTTGGAGGACAGGCTGAGTTGATAGCAGCTGAGGTACAAAAAGCAAATGAATGCTTGTATTGTTTGGTTGAGTTTGCAGCCTGGGGCCAGTGGTCTGAGCATCTACTGGGAGGATAACAGTATGCAAATATGGGGGATTTCCTTCTGTCTTGTTTTTGAAATCCAACATTGTTCTCACTATTTCGTTTTGTTCTGATTGTTTTGTTTTATTCAATGTTCTGTTTAGATTGGTTTTATTCTGTTTTGTTTTGGTTTGATTTTGCTATATCTGATGGAATGGACAACTATTGTGAAGATAACAAGATATACTATAGTAGCCATTGTTGTTTTCCTATTATCCTGCTTTGAAGCTCTGTACCACTTTCACTACTTTGTTTTGATTGGATTTATTCTGTTTTGTTTTGTTGGGTTTTATTATCTTTAGAATAAAATTTTTAAAATATAGACAGTAAAGGCCAGGCTTGGGAATTTTCAGTGGGAACAAAGACTCCATTGGTAGTTGGGCTGGAGGCCATGTGTATTATTATTTTCTGGCAGAAAATTTGTCTTTATTTTGCTTATGTTGAGACTTTACAAGAAACTAAGATTAAGGGTGGTGGACTAATTAAACTAATTGAGGAAACTTCAAAGCACACTAATATCAGGTTGCAGCATGGATATTGCTGGTTTCTTTAGTCAGATCTACAGTGAAAATCAGGAATGAAAAGTAAATATGAAAAGTTTGCAATTTCATCCGAAAGGAAATGCCTACAAAATTGGTAGAGAGTGGTTACTGAAAAAGTTAGAAGCTGAGAGCTATGCATCAGGACAATAACAAAGATGGCTTAAAGGCATCTTAGGAATTAGAAAGATCCACCCTTCACGGTCATAGGCCCAGGATCTCTTGCTCAAGAAGGGCCACCTAAAGCTTTCTTTCATAGTGCTCAGTCATTCAGACACTTGTAGGTGTCTGCAACCATGGCCCAAGGAGGCTTGGCTACTGCTAAAGCTGGTGGCAGACCTTGGCATCATCCATGTGATGTTAGTTTTACAGGCATGTAGAATTCAAGAGTTGTAGTGGTCACGGAGGTTTCTGTTTCAATTTTAGAGGAAGATCTGGGAGCTCAAGCACTTGAGAGGATAGTGTACAAAGCCATGAGAGTGGAGCGAAACGTACAGTGGACACTCCAGGAATTTGGAGATACCAGGAACATAAAACATGTGCTAAGAAAAGCCATAGGCAGTGAGCAGAGGCACCCAACAGAGAGGTCATGAGGGTTGCAATAGGCATTTCCACGGAAGCAGGGCTGCCCAAGCCCCTTGAGCTCATATGTCACCACAATCTGCCCCTGGTGCTGAATATGGGACTACAGAATTTAAAGTTTCCCCTACTTGTTTTCAGTCTTGTTTTGCTTACATTCCTTTCTAGCTCCCCATTTCTCCCTTTTGGAATGGCAATGTTTCCAATATGTCACTTGTATGAAAGAATTATTTAACTTTCACCTGATCTTAACCAAAAGGCTGAGAAGCAATACAGCATTGTTTAACGTTCTTTTTTATTTTTATAGGGGCTCACAGCTAAGAGTTTGCCTTATATCTCAGAGGAGACTTTGGACTTGGACTTTTCAACAATGCTAAAACTGTTAAAATTTTGGTGGCTCAGAGATAGACTAAGTACATTTTGAATAAAGAGATGGGCATAAGCCAGTGATGGAATGGTGTGGTTTAGATCTAGAGTGTTCCCTTCGAAGCCTTGGGTGTTCAAAGACAGGATTTTGGAAGCCTTGGGTCTTTTGGAAGACGACTGAATCACTGGGATTGATCTGCTGACGAGCTTATAGCTGAGTATGCTGTTAGGAGGCAGAGCCAGGTCCAAAGAGGTGGGTCACCAGAGCACGGCCTGGAAGGGTGCATCTCCCTCCCTGGCGCCTCACTTCTCACTCTACTTCCTAGATGCCATGACATGAGCAGCTTTCCTCCACTATGTTCTTCTGCCACCCTGTTTTTGCCTTGGAGTAAGCCAATCAGAGACCAAAACTGTGAGTTAAAATAAACTCTCCTCCTTTAAGTTTCAGGGGGTAGGTATTTTGCCCCATCAATGGCAATGTAATTAACACATTTTAGGACTTCTTCAATATTGTCTTTTCCTTACCTGGGACATAAGCCTTATTTTTACAGAGTGAAGGAAGAACAGGAATTAGGAAAAAAAAAAAAGAAAACTATATCAGTGTTTAAATAGCATTTCCTTTACAAACTTATGTTTCTGATTTATCTTTACTTACTGGAACATAAATATGAAATAGTTTAACTTTTTCCGAATCATTGCCTCATCCACACTTTGTAGTTCCATTTCTTAGCGCTTCATCACATCCTGAACAGTTTGCATCTATTTACATTCGGCTATTAACACTCCATCCTAAAACTTCTATTTCAAGCTCCATTTAAATTCACCTCCTCCTCATCCCACCACTCCAGAGAAAGCTTGAGTCAGGATCCTCATTTCATAAATGTAATTTCTTATTTCTTGGGTGTGAGATGAGGTTAAGGGAGGGCTGGGTCTGAGATATCTCTCCATACCTCACTGTCTTGGCTCAAGGGGAGAGAAAGAAGAGACAGTGTCTCTACTAAACAGAGCTGTGGCCCTGTCTCTACTGGCTGCTCTGCTTCCCAGCCAACACTGAGTGTGAGTGCCAACATTTCAAGTCCACCTGTCAAGGAACACATGTGAGAATTAGTCAGAGGGCCCTGAAGGGCCTCTCCCCTGCGCGATCTCCTGTATGGAAAATTTAGCTCTAGCTGAACCACTCCCACTAACCCTCTCTACTGTTCTCAGTAATGCACCCCAAGTTAAAATACACAGTCCTAGAATTGAGGGGGTATTACAGTAAGGTGGGTCAGAGACAGTTGCCTTCTCTGTTTCTTTTGTCCTAAAAAACTTCTCATACCCTGGCCATACCACATAGTAGTCAGACAATCTGATAGCTCCACAGCAGCCTTTTCTCTCTCAACCATCTCTTTCTATCTTGCATCTTCTCTCCTCTGAGAGGAATGAGTGTCCCGCAAGAGCTGTCTAAGCAGGGGTCAAAGCAGAGGCAGTCCTAAAAGCCATCATCGCTGTGCCTCTTTGTACATTTGGCAGTGGGTGTTGGAAGCAGCCCCTTTCCAAAGAGAAGGCAAGGAATTACTTCACTTCTTCCAGGCTTCTTTTATAGATCAGGACAGGATTGCAAGGAACAAGGGATATGCATGGGGACTAATGTTCAGTTCTTCACCCCTTTAGGAAAACTACAGCAAGCATCAAACCCCAATTACTGTACTAATTTTAGTCCTGAGCACTTATGTCAAATACAGAGCAATAGAAAAAGTTCTTCCTGCTATCTTACCATTTCCATTTAATTTCCCCTATAGAGTAGAATCCCCTTCTAATTCTTTGAAAGCAGATATCCACTTATTTCCCTTGATGAATGAAATGAGTTCTGCCTAGAAATCACTGAAATGTGCCACATATCATTTCTGGGTCCCTTCTAAAGATCCTGTGACTCTGTAAGAACAAGAAACAAAAAATTATATTATGAAATGAGGTAAGTGATTAAAATCCATGTCATTCTTGTTTATGAGTGAACCAAATGTATTTTCCCAAAATACTTACATTTTGACCAAATACTTACATTTTGACCAAATACTTATTTTCTACACGTTAGCTATAATTAAATAATTTTCACTTCCTTCTACTACATCTTCTGTTCAACTCTGTATTATTTCCATCAGTATCTATTGGAAAAATAGTTCCTGCCAATGAATTTGGCTACCATATGTGCTATTTGCAATTTTAAACATACTTAATCTGAGCAGGATTTGGATTTTTTAAGTGCTTCAATATGCAAAATCCTAGTGATGTCCAAGAATCTTTGCCTTAAAAGGATTGTAAATGTGTGTGTTTAGACATCTACATCTTTAAAAAAAAAAAAAAGGAAGGAAGAAAGAAAGAAAAAAGGAAGAAAAAAAGAGAACAATTTTGTTAGAAACACTGTAGTGTCGATTTAATAGTAAAATACTGCCTCCCTCTGGATGAATTGTATTTGACAATGATAAACTTTAAAACTGTTATACATCATTTTATGAAAAAAAAGTAAGAAAAACTTTTAAAGAAAATTTAAAGAATTTTTAAATTTAAATAAAGTAGACTTAGAGGACTACAGTAAACCTTTAAAGATTACCTAGATGCTGTCTTTGAGGCAAGAAAATACCTAAACTATCTTATAGATATGATTTGATTATCTGTCCTTTTAAAAATCTCTTAATAGTAACTAAGGAAGTAGGAAATACATAATAAAATTATAATTATAATTTTAATTTTCACATTTGGCCATCGTACTTAAAAATTCCACTCAATTTGCATTGTCATTTATACATATAAACATACACACATACATGTTAACACTATGTGCCTAGAAAAACGAGTTTGTGTTTTAATAAATGTCATGAAATGCCTAGATTCTTAATTCTGTAGCCAGTAAATACATAAATTTAAGCGAACCACTTAATCTCTCTGCACCCAAGTTTCTGTTTCTATTAAAATATATTATTTACCTCAAAACTCTTTGTCTCACTAAAATTGCAAAGCACTATATGAGGTAGTAAACTGACTTCTTACCTTTAAGACTAAAAAAAATCAAATGCCTGCTGGGCATGGTAGCACAGACCTGTAATCCTTGCACCCCATAGGCTAAGGTAGGAAGATCATTGTGAGTTCTAGGCCATCCTAGGCTACATGGTTCAAACCAACCTAAGTGGCATAGTGAGATTCTGTCTCAAAAACATCAATTAATCAATCAATCATCATCACATCCACGAATTGAAAGGACAGAACCATATTTATGATGAAAAAGAAAAGTGTTTTGTTGGGTGTGGTGATGCATGCCTGTAATCCCCCTTGGGATTACACTCGGGAGGCTGAGGCAGGAGGATTACCATGAGTTAGAGGCCAGTCTGGGCTACATGGTGAGTTCAAGCCAGCCTAAACTACACAGTGAAACTCCATCTCAAAGCAACAACAACAAAAAATCCATTCTCTATACTTAAAAAGATGGAAAAGAAGGTTACAAATGGCCCTAGACCACAATTACATGAACGTAAAATACACTCTCAACTCTCTAGGAGTAGTTTGCCACCACAGAGCCAAAAGAGTAAGTGGGTCTAATCAAAAGTGATCTGGTCAGGAACCCAGAAAAGTCCTGTCTTCTCAGTCTTATCCCTGAGCCAACATTCTCAGACTCTTGCCTAGAGCCTTGGCCCAGGATGATCAAAAGCCGACCTTTCCCTGGATATGTTAAAGGGTCTTTCATAACCCTCTGAGGATCCTTCCACCAAATCAGGACTAGCCAAAATCCAAACCAACTACAAGACCAAAAGACACTCTAAATGCTCCAATCCCTACTCACCTGCTCTCTTATAGGCTGCAATTTTAATAACCCCATGCCTCAATTTTGTCTATAAAATGGGAATGATATTGGCTACCTCATCAGACTATTGAGAAGATAAAATGAAATAGTATAAGTACAGCACTCAGAATAGTGTGTGGTATATGGGTTCTGTACGTGTTAGCTACTGCTCTTGGTGCCACTATTTTTACTGTTATAATTCGTCCACAGCATACACTTATGGACAGATGACATGTCTGTTGCATAGCTCTTCAATTTTCTGAAATTGAAGGTTGACACTAAATCCTCTGGCCATCAATACTTAGAATTTTCTTCTTATACTACTCGTATGACATTATTGTGCATGTCTGCTTTTTATTTTTTAATTACAAAGTAACACATTATAATGACTGGTGCGATTTAATGGTATATTAGCCAAACCAAGCAAACAACTCTTTGTTTTACAGCTATGTAAGCAGATGGAATAAAAGTTGAGACTTAAGTACATCTCAAGCTGCTGAACATTTTTTTATGACAAAGAAATATCCTAATTCTATTTCAAATCAAGTACACAAGGAGCCATCATATCTTTGACTCAAAATTCTTTGGTAAATCACCCTAAGAAAAATATTAGAAGGTACCAAAACTGTGTTTGATTGAAGACTAAAAATGACATTTGGCCACTAGATGGCATTTAAATTATGTAGCCAGTTTTAGCTCACTCTTGATCTACTTAAAACCTTAATTGATTTGCCCTTGGTGGAAGCACTGACAGCTCATATACAGCACAGTATTTTGACACTGGGATTCTCTAGAGTTCACTGGATTAAAGCTTAAGTTCTCATCTATAGACATAAAATTCTTTTGGAGTTATGAAAAAAAGAGAAGTAATTTTAAATTTCTGTCTGAAATCTTCCTCAGATCATTTTTAAAGTAAATTATTGAAGCTAAAATTGAGAGACTGGGTAACTTGGTGTCTTTTCAATTCACTTTGGTGGAATATGAGGTCTTAATGACCACTGAGCAGCATAATTCACGGGCAGCTTGTCTCAGGTGGCCACGAGCACTCCTGAGCTGCTACCTTTTTAGCAGGTCCAGCAGCCTAATCATATCTGCCATTTCCTTTTCAATTAATTCCTAGGAAAGGCCAGCAAGAGACTAGTAAAATATCCCAGAGGGGAAAAGAACAGAACACGAGCTTCAGTGAGTAAAAAGATAGTTATAAAGACAAGAGAGCAGTCAGGTCCATTATTTTATTTTTTTCTTTTTGTCCCCCACAAGGCTATTAAGACATTTAAAATTTTAAAAGTAAAATTTTAAGATAGCTATGAAGATGAAACAGGTAACAAAACTAAACCACAAAATAAATGTATGTGTCCTTCCAATAGAGTGGACAAGACACTCTCTATTTGGGAAGATTTTCCACCCACAGACGTTAAGGAGAGGACTAGCTATGCTCTATTGCTCTTGAAGCTTTCAGTCTGTTTGCTGTCAGTCACACCAAAGATGTTAAATTCAAATTGTCCACTAGATGGCCCTAACGTGTACTAAATAGTCTTAATGCTCATGACAAAATAAAATATGGCATTTTTAATATATATATGATTGAAGAAGTACTTTCTAAGACAAAAACCATGTGGTAATCATCTAAAAAGTTTAGTAAAAATTATTGATTACCTAATAAGATGGAGAATTCAACGCAAGCTTTTATCTCCACTCCATTCAAATACAAGAGAAAAATAAATTCACAGGGAAATAAAGAATGAGAGACAAAAGGCAGCAGACCAAATCACATTTTTAGGAAGCTGTCAGCATGGTGGCTGAGTGTCAACTGACCTAAGAAAAAGTAAATCCAAGCATCTACGGAGGAGAGGGGGACCAGTGAGAAGCAAGTCTACACCCAGAATTTTGGGATATGTGGGTCAAAGATTGAAAATAACAATTCCCACCCCCAACCCCCGAGCCAAGCATGATGGCACACACACGCCTGTAATCCCAGCACTGGGAGGCTGAGGCAGGAGGACTGCTGCAAGTCCAAGGTCAGATTAAACTACATGGTGAGACCCTGTCTCAAAAAATAAATAAATACATACATACATACATTTTAAAAATTAAATTAAAAAGCCGGGTGTGGTGGCTCACGCCTGTAATCCCAGCACTTGGGAGGCTGAGACAGGAGGATCCTTATGAGTTCAAGACCAGCCTGGGCTACAAAGTGAACTCAAGGCCAGGCTGAATGGCATAGCGAGACCCTGTCTCAAAAACACAAGGGCTGGGGATCTAGCTCAGTGGCCTAAGCGCCTGCCTGGCAAGTGCAAGGTCGTGAGTTCAATCCCTGGTGCCGCAAAAAAAAAAAAAAAAGACATCCTCCCCGCAAGTCCTGGAGAGACAATAGCCTATGGGAACTGAAAACGAAAGAATATTGAGGAAATCTCCAGAATGGCCTACAAGAGCTCTAGTCCTTTTCCCCTATTTCTTTCTCTGAAAGCTGTCCATCAAGGCCAACCTGTACCCTCACAAACCAGCTATTGATGGGCCCAAATATTTGGCAAGATCACTAGGAAGTGATTCGCTCCTTGCTTGTTAATCCTCCATAAAGCTTACTGTTCACTGGGCCATCCCTCTCCTCTCCACACAATCAGCTTTCTGCCTTCAGTCCTGAACAGACAAGGTAGGTGTGGTAGCACACACAAGAGGCAGGGACAAGGTAAAAGAATGACATGTGTCACATACATATACCAACTACCCACAATGAATGTAATCATTATGTAGCACATACACGTACTAATAAAAATATAAAACATGAAACATTTACCTTGATTGCAAGTTTTGTGGTTCTTAAATTTTGCAGCTGAAGGGCTCACTTCCTTTGACCTTGCCCTGCCCTAGGGATGTTTTAGCTACTTTTATGGATATATGGTTAGCCAAGCTTTCCCTCAGAAGCTCGCAGAAGCATGCACATCCAAACAGCACACAGTAAAAGCAAGCAAGCATGAATTCTACAAAAAGGGCTTTCCTCAGGTAGTGATGACATGTTCTCCCTCATGGAAGATGTACATTCCATCTCTCCCATGGGACACAGATATCTGCAAACCTTGTTTAAAGAAACCAGCCCACCTGTTAATTCTATGCACATTCCCTAAGAGAAAAAGGATTACATGGCAGTTTTATTGACTTGAGAAGCCATAAAGAGGATTTGATGAATATGTCTTCATTTTGAGACCATCTAATGGAAAATTCTTCAGCATTCATTGGTACGATGTAAGTGGCAGTTTTAAAAAACAGCCCCACTTTTCTGACATGCCTCCTATAGAGAGGTGTGGGGTCTAGGCCATGACTTCTTGCACTGGAGCAGGATTGTGATGGTTTCAGACAATAGTATGTGACATGATATGGGACAAAAAGGCCAGGCAGTCTGCCATATGCACTATGACACTTAGACTTGGAGCCCCAAACCACTAGTCTTGATGACTCTGAGAGATAACACTAGCTTGAAGGAAGTAAGCCATATGAAGCAGTCAAAAGTAGGTATCCTTTCAGCAGTCCTAATTTTTTTTTTTTTTTTTTTTTTTGTGGCACTGGGGATTGAACTCACAACCTAGAGCTGGTCAGGCAGGCGCTTAGGCCACTGAGCTAAACCCCCAGCTCTAGTCTTAACTTTTTCAAGCCAGCCTGGCTTGAGCATTCAGACCAAAAACCTCAAGAAGGAAAGATCAACCATCCCTACCATGTCTCTTCCGAATAGACTCACAAAATCTATGCATAGAGCAAAACGGTTGTTTCGAAATGCTAAATTGTGCTAATTTGCTACATCGAAAGAGTGACTGCAACGGAGTGTGAGAAGCAAA